>CAUYON010157063.1:0-42596 GCA_963573935.1 Arctocebus calabarensis
GTGATGGAGTGCTGTTTTGTTATATAATTTTGACTTGGATTCTTTCCATTTGCATTTGTTTATGTAATTTCAGGAGGAATACTGAACATCTGAGTCCTGGATTATACTAATAAACTAATAATTGCAGAGGTTTTAAAAAAAAATAAAATAAAATAAAATCAATGAGAAGAAACACTTTTTTTTCTGTAGTTATGGGCAATTTTGTTTAAGTGGGGAATTTATTTTCTTAATTTGGGAAGATATATAGGTCCAATATTAAGCATGTAATAAGTAGTTGATAATGATTTTAGAGGGAAATGCATAACAAGCTACTCAATATAGGTATACATTTAACAAAAATATCAATTATTAATATAATATAAAACATATGATACACATAAGAGAGAAAAGACATTAAATCATAGAAATTCTACCTTTGATGTACATAGAATAGAGAAAAAAGATATCAAGTTGATTGTTTTCAATAACACCTGTGACAATCCCCTAACTATTTTGAGAGGAAGAGAAGCAGCAGTTGAAATTTGGTTATATTTGGTGCCTCACTACCAGCTGAGCCCAGAACACAGCTGGATTTCCACCAACTCCAACATGGGCCTGGGAGAGCCTCTCTACATGCTGTTCAGCAGTTCTGGAGTGATGGTAAGATGACCTGCAGTCCAACTAGCTTAAAGTTAAACCCAAGTTTGGGTGAAGAGTTGGCGGGGTGGGGGGGGGGACTTCAGTCCACCCAGGAAAGTAATTGGAAAGAATTGGGTTGTGACTAAAAAGGAATGATCCTGGTTACTGCCGAAATGCTGCTTAGCTTGTTGCCATGTCCTAATTGGAAAAAGTGAACCAAGCGTTCTAGAATCTTCTTTCCTTACTTGCCAAGCTGCAAGCATTGTCATATGAAAGGACATCTATATTTGGGAATAGCAGTACCCTTTCTTCTGGAGATTTATTTGGCAAGGTGTAATCAGAGATTTTATGTTTTTTTAGATTGCTTTAGATTGAGAGAGTATATATTTGCCCTACCAACATATGAATTCATTATTTCTCATTCCTATATTTAATTCATGCACAGACTTTTAAAGAAAGGTGTGTAAAGATTAATAAACTGCTTATAATCATCAATATTTTTTCCAAAGGCAATCTCAACAAATCAACAAAATATTAAGTAAGCATAGCCAAGTCATTTCAACTTGCGTATGAGTAAGTCTCCTCAAAGTTATTAATTTTTATCCTTTATATCAAGTACAAAGCAACTGCAGGGAGCTCTATTTAGTGTTTCTTATCCAATCCTCTGCTTATCATCTGTAGATTTTAGGAAGTTTTATGATATTTATTTTTGGCTGAAATGACTCCCTGTAAATATCTCTGATAAAGGGGAAACATCTAACATGATATGAAATTAAACAAAAAGTCAGGAATATTCTTAAAGATTTTTGTGATTAAATAAAAATAACTCTTACCTATGCAGAGTGCATTCAAACTTCAAAGTGTAGCTTGTTCTGCCATAGCTGTGTGATTGATGTTTTTCTGTTCTTTGTTGAAGGTGTTTCACGAAGTTAAAAAAGAAGTCAACAGTGTGTCAAGGCATGAAGAATTAAAATTAAACCTAAAGTATGAAAAGGCATTATTGTTGTATCTCCGAAAGAAATATTTGAAATTATTACTTGTTTATAATCCTAACCAAAGTATATTTTATCAGTACTCATTCTCAGCCCACTGCTCTGTCTCTCCCCCTCGCTTCATTCAATTGCTGGATTCAATTCATTAATCATTATAAGAAGTTGGTCAAAATAAAGAATATGTATTTGATCTCTAGATTGTAGAAATAATAAAGGATACCTCGGTAAATTGAGAGTGATACCTGTGTGTGTCTTGAATAAAATTACACTTATTTCATTTCTTGCTTTATGCCAGGCATTATGCCATATACTCCATATATTAAGTGATTGAATTTTGTTAATAGCCCAATGAAGTAATACAATCATTATCTCAATTTTACTAATAAAGCAACTAAGGCCTTAAAAAGTTAAATGAATGTGACAAAGTTTGAAGAGGAACATAACCCCCCAACGTGTTCTTGAAGCAGTTACAGCTGGAAAGAGTGAAATAGTGGCTGAATTCATTGGAATAGCTCAACAGTATCCTTAAAGTGAGCTCCTAGGACAAAAAATCATTTTCTACAATGAGCGAGTATAGGTGATGACTCTCAATTAGCTGTAATTCCTCTATAGATTAAGTTCTGAGTTTGCTGTATGTATGTTGTGTTCAATCATTAAAATGGGGATGCTAAATCCAACACATTGCTAGCACTTTATCTTCTTTCATTCTGCTTCAAGTTTGAATGTGGGAGAAACTATAGCACAGATTATAAAGTCATCATAGAAATAAATCTTGTACGTATGAACTATAAATAAATTTATAAAGATAATCTTATTGTTAATTTATTCACTGAAATGTCTTATTCTCTCAAAAGATTCTGTATGACATAATGACATGAAAATATTCTCAGCTCGGCGCCTGTGGCTGAATGGGCTAAGGCGCCAGCCATGTACACCTGAGCTCGTGGGTTCGAATCCTGCCCGCCCGCCAAACAATAATGGTGGCTGCAACCAAAAAATGGCCAGGTGTTGTGGCGGGCGCCTGTAGTCCCAGCTACTTAGGAGGCACAGGCAGGAGACTTGCTTGAGCCCAAGAATTGGAGGTTGCTGTGAACTGTGATGGCACAGCACTCTACCCAGGGTGACAGCTTGAGGTTTTGTCACAAAAAAAAAAAAAAAAAAAAAAAAAAGAAAAGAAAATATTCTCAGTAAAAATAATTTTGACATGGGAACATATGCTCTCATGATGTTTTATAGTAGTAGGCAGTATCAACAGTGTTTCAATTGATGTTTAACTTTCCGAGCAGCTATTGAAATATACTGTGATTAGTTTAACACTTATTTCGGGTGATTTATCATATCCATTATAAGTTATTAGTTGTCTTTACCTATCACTTTTTATTTTTAGAAAATATTTTCTAAAATTTACTTTAGCAGTTTTATATTTCCTTGTCAGGGCTCAAGCCAGAATCCAATAATTGTATTAATGCAATCAAGGTTTAAATCAATTGTACATTGACCCTGCATTTGTAGGTTTTAATATTTAGTTCTTGGTGTTAGTCAGACTCTTTAACATGCATTTTTCATCTAAGTTTTATGAAGTAGGTTAAGTAGGTAAATGATAATTTGTGAGTTGTAGGAATGCCTATAAAAATATGAAAATTTCTCACAGCTACATTGCTCATAAGCATTAGATTTAGTATTTGAATGCAGATTGTCAAACTATTGTCTTGGGGAAGACTATGAACAAGAATTATAACGAAAAGGTAATGAAGGCAGTAGTGTGCTGTAGTAATGATGTTTTTGAGCCTTATCTAGTTTGAACTAAACAGAATCCCATGTAAATTTCCTCTATTTTGGCAAGAATCAGGCATAAGTGGCTAATAACATAATTAAACCCAGCAAGCTGTCTGTGGCCCATTCTCTATCAAATGTCCCTCTTGTTTACTTACCTTCTGATAGAGAGGCCAGGTGTGGATCGCAACAAACAAATTGACAATGAACACTAAACAAGAAAGTCTAGGCACCAGTCCTTTTAATTCATACTCTTATCTCTTTCATCACTTGAGAATACGGTCTAGTGGAAAAAATGAGCATAGATGACAGAAGATAAACAAGTATTTTTTTAGTGTCTATTGTCCTAAATTGTTTTATTTTATCAGTATTATTTTAGTTTCAGAATATTACAAGGGTACATACACGTTTTGGTTGCATAGATGCTTTCGTATATTTTAAGTCAAAATTTTGGTTGTGCCCCTCACCCAGAAAGTGTGCAGTGTACCTGTACAATGTACCTCCTGGGAGAGAATTTACCCTGTCCTCCTTCCCATCCTCTTGAATTTCACTGAATTTTGCTTCCATATGAGCACAAAAGTATTGACCAACCAGTTTAAATTTAGTATATGTGGCACTAGTTTGTCATTGTTGTGATATTTCACTAGGAGAATGGTCTCCAATTCCATCCAGGTTGGTACAGAGGATATTAGATTACCATCTTTTTATGTCTGAATAGTATTCTATGGTATATGCGTACATCTGTCACATTTTATCGGCCCATTCATGAATTGATGGGCACTTGGGTTATTTCCACATCTTTGCAGTTGTAAACTGGGCCAATAAAAACATTCATGTGCAAGTGACCTTTTTATAAAATGTCTTTTTTTCCGTTGGGTAAATGCTGAGTAGTGGGATTACAGAGCCAAACATCAGATATACTTTAAGTTCTTTGAGGAATCTCCAAACTACTTACTACATTTCATAAAAGTTCAACTAAGTTGTAATCCCATCCACGGTGTGTGAGTGAGTGTTCCTTTCTCTCTGCATCCACACCAGCTTTTCTTGTTTTAGGACATCATGATGTGAGCCATTCTCACTGAATTTTCAAGTTCATGTAATTGGTGGAAGAAATGAGTTCCTTTCGATTATTGGACTGCGCAACTCGTTTTCCATCTGGCTAGTGGCCAGAGATGACCCTTCATTCCTTGCTAAGTGTAAGAGGGGAGGAATAAAATAATTTGTCCTCTACCCTCTGACTTCTTAGCTGGGAGCCTATGATATTGTAAAATATATATTTGTTCCTAGACCCAATTTCCTGGTGTACAATTCCTAAAATCATCAGAATCTCCATAGTGACCTCTTTCCATATGTTAATGAGTTGACTGATGCCTGGAAGCATCCAGGTAGCTTCAGGATGGGACTGGTCACTGGAAGTATCAAGGCATGATTAGAGGGGAGGGAAGAGGGGGTGATGGTTCAGTTTATCCCTAATGGCTAATGATTTAATCAATCATACTGACTTAAAAAATCCTCCATAAAATGTCAAAATGACAAGGAAGAGCTGAATGTGTCAAAGTGTCTAGAGGGTGGTTCTCAGGAGAGATCATGAAAGCTCTGCTTTCCTTCCCTTATCCTTTATATCTTTCATAACAAAAAGTAAATTGTGCATTTCCCTGAGTTGTATGAGCCTCTCTAACAAGTAAATCAACCCCAAAGAGAGGGTCATGGGAATTCCAATGGGAAGCCAATTGGTCAAAAGTTCTGGAATCTAAGAAAGAGGTACTCCGGAGGAAGTCAGTCTTGGGAACTGAGTTCTCAACCTGTGGAATCTGATGCTATCTCCAAGTGTATAGTGTTGATATTGAATTAGAGGACACTCAGCTTATGTTTGCTAAAAAATTAATTGCTTGTTTAGTGTGAAGGGGAAAACCCCCATGCAATTTGGTCTTAAAAGTCTTTTATGGTATGAGAGCAAAAGTCTTGTTTTGGTATGAGAGCAAAAAGAAAGTTATTTATTATACTCATAGATCCTAATGAAAAACACAGGTTAACAAGAGAAAAACATTTTATTATAAATTATGTTTCATATATACATGGGAGACACCCAGGGGATAAATACTTCTCGAAGGATAGACTTACAACTATGACATATACAGGATCTTCAGCAAAGAAAAATAGATTTTAAGGAATCAACAAGATAGAGAAAGAAGAATTCTTAGGGTTGGAAAATTGTGGGGAGACAATTTTATGGTAGATCAAGTCTACATAATTAAGTTTGCTATGTAGATTTCTCTGCTGCTGTCTCTGCTAATAGGAGTTTAATGGAGTGTTCCACAATCAAACTTTGTCTGTCCTGGTAAAAAGCAGAGTGGAAATAAATTTGTAAATTTATGTATCGGTTTTAGCAAATGGGGGAGGGTCAGGGAAATTTCTTTTATCTGCTTCTCAACTGCTTTCAGCTCAATATAATCCTATGCCTAAGTAGCAGAGTTTGAGGTAGTGTTAATATATTTGGTACCCTTTAGTGTGCCTCTGCAACATTGCAATTTGCTTTGTCAGAGCCAGTGAGGGAGTGAGTCTTTTAGCAAGACAGAGGCTACACTCTTTCTGAGTCCCTCATCCAGGAAGTTCCTCTGTCTATAGCAGACAAAACTAATTAGAATCATCAAGTTATTTTATAGTTATTTGATTTGGGGGTATTATTAACCTTTGA
Organism: Arctocebus calabarensis; assembly: GCA_963573935.1. NCBI lineage: Eukaryota > Metazoa > Chordata > Mammalia > Primates > Lorisidae > Arctocebus > Arctocebus calabarensis. Next base: position 6,079 of record CAUYON010157063.1, read on the forward strand.
CCTCCAAGGGTTTATAAAGACACTCCAGGGTCTGTGTATTAATTTTTGCAGCAGTGATGAGCACTAAATAATTACTAGAAATATGTGCTTAAATAATTTGGTAATTAAACATATTAGATGTATAGTCTTTGATAGGTGAGCATTTTTTTCTCACATGTAAAATAAACTCCCATCAACACAGAGGAAGAGTAGTGTCACTATAGAGTAGGCAGCAAATATACATGGAAGCAAATAGCAAATAAAAGAAAACAACTATGAATCCAGGAGAGAGAGCTTGAAGTATAATTTAAGGGCCCTTAAATGTATTAGAGTAGAAATAACAATATCAATAGATATCACTTTTCAAGAAGCCACTACCAGTTAGTGTCTACACAAAATGTCTGAAAGATTGGTCTCTCCATATTGGTGAGTATTGAATTAGCACATAAAGTGTGCTTATTGAATTCTTTAAAAAAATGTGAAGTATTGCGACTCAAAGAATTCTCAAAGAATTTTGAGAATAGTAAGTCAAAGTGGAAGATCACATTATGAGCATTCACAGAGATAAAAAATAATGTAACTATTTTCACCTGTATCTGAACATGTCAACGATTATAAATTATCTTATAATGGAATCATTAAATTGGACTATTTTATTTATTATTGAGATCCTTCTGAACAATTATTCACTTCTGTAAGGAAAATCAGAATAGCAATTTTACTGTATTAGGCTCAACTATAGGTAATTATGACATAAAAATTTTGAGTTCATACTGAATGTCACGATTAAAGTTTAAAATTGTTCATGTCTGAACAAGCTATGAGATTTTGTACTACACAAAGACAGATAATTGCCAAGTTTATTCAAAGACAGTTATGAATTCTTACATAATTAAGTATGAAAGCCTGTATTTTCTTCAACTATCTTGAATATCCATGTTCTCATAACAATTTTCCCTAACTCCCATGCAGAAAGTTGCAGTTAGCCCTGAGTTAAACCCCAGTTTCAGGCAAATAACAACTAATACCTTCCTCCTCAAATACTGTAGGAATATTATTTTCTGACTTATACCACAGGTATCCCCTTTGGGAAAAAAGTATATGCCAATGTTCTTGAAACTTTGCTAAAGTTTCTGTTCTCTGATTTTCCTATGATTGCTCCTGGGTAACTCCATCACTCACTGTCCTATAAATACCCTTTTATGCTAATTCTCTTCAAAGTAGTTTATTTGTAAGTTGCCTTCCTTTTGCACTTTAGCTAAGAGGAAAAAAAAGTACACTTTTTAATTCTTGTGAACTTATTCATTTTGAGAAATAATAAATTTTTTTTGTCAAGTATTAAAATTTTAAATCCAAAGTGTTTTTGTAATTTTAAAATAACACAGAGACAAAATTAAAAGAAGTAAACTGCACCTATCCTTACCATTTTCTGGCTTTACATCCTCCAGGTCCTGCTGAAAAAAAATGTCAGACTCAAATCACGGTAGCAGCCAGAAGTATTTCTCTGAGGAGGAAATAGATGTGATTTAGATGTGAAGAAAGTGTGATTTTGACATTGGTTCCAGTTAATGATTCAAATGATGAACAAACGGAACCAACTGTTTCTTCAATTTCTGATGTCCCACTGAACAATCCCCAGAAACACACAATGAAGTTCATCTACCTCCAATAAATAAACAATCAAAAGCTATCTGAAAAGCTAGATGTGAAATACCTGATCTTCCCTTGCCAACCATTTGCCTCCCATTAATGATGTGTGTGGAGACGCTTTGAGGAACTGGTGCCAGCAACTCAAGTTGAGTACTGATGGCAAGAGAACAGAAGTTTTCTGAGGCTTCAGGCATGCCTTTCCTGAACGGAAATGTGAAATTCCTGAAACACCAAAGGAGGCCAGATTATATTCATGTTCAAGGAAACTCAAGGCAGAGACCAAGAGAGTAAAACCTCAGAAAAGGTCCAAGATGAATGTGAAAACAGAAGCGCTGGATAGAATGGAAGTGATAACATCAGCTCAGGAATCTGCTTTGGCATCATGGGCAAGGATTGCTGCAAAAGCTGGTCAGACTAGCACTGTGAATTCATGGTCCATTCCTAGTTCTGCTGCTGCCTTTTTGACAACAGCATCCAGCCTTAGGTGGTGTGTGATTCATGGAGAGCACCTCCCAGCAGACACAGAGGGTTGGGTCTACCTACGGTTTCATGCAGGTCAGGCCTGGGTGGCTGCCACTCCCAGGAGAATGATTTCCCTCTTCCTGTTACCAACCTGAGTTTTCCCATATGCAGGCCTAGAAGATAATATGTTATGCCCTGATTGTGTTAAGAGAAATAAGAATTAATGAAAAGGTAATGATAGCGAAGAGGAACAAGCAATCTGCTTCAAACACAAAGTAGGAAACCAGAATACGCCACCTCAAAGTATTAGAGAGTGATGGATATACTTTCAGAATGTGTAAGCTGATTTGAGTAAATGATGAAGAGATCATTGGAAGGAACCTTTGTGATCTACATAACAGAATAAGAAATGAGGACTCCACTGTGAAGATGGTTGACTGGGTGGCAGCCGTGTCTAAGGAGACCCTTTAGGGGCTTGGAAAGCCACTAAAATAAGGTAATTGCAGTTGAAAAAAAAATAACACAGACAATAAAGATTATTTGCATTTTTAGGAAGGTTAATTTTCAAATTCAAATTAGAGAGAAAACAGCAAATATTATCTTTTATTATCAATATTTTATGAATAAATTTTTAATACTATTGAATGAGTGTGAATGGCCTAACAATTTCTTTTCAAACTTTAAATTCTCTTGTGATGTTTCCATAGTAGCACATTTTTACTTATTTTTTTATCATGTTGTAAAAATGAAATAGTTTTTTCTCATTTTGAATCTGATTTTCATATATCAAATAATATACTCATCATGTTTCAATAAAATATAGTAATGCAGTTTACAATTCTCTAGAAGATTCAAGGAAGGCAAACAAACAAAAAGAATATGAAATGCTTCTTCACTAAAGTCAGAGTTGCAATGAGTAATTTCAATATTCTCTCAGTGATTATATAAACTTTAAAGAGTTTCAGCATTCTAAATGCCATTGCTTGTTGTTTAATTGTAATTTACTTTACTTTTTAATTTTTTTACTTACAATAAAATAATTATTTCAGGTAGATTTTGAAATTAACAAAAATAAAAGCAGGAATAATTGGTAATTTGTTCAATTGAAGAGTGAAACAAGAGTAACACCTCTAATATAAAACCATCTACCTGCAGCCAAATGATCTTTGACAAAGTAGACAACAATATACACTTGAAAAGAGAAGCCATATTCAGTAAATAGTGCTAGGAAAACTGATTAACCATATGCAAAAAAAAAAGAAACAGGATGCCTATCTCTCACAATTCACGAGAATTAATTCAGGGTGAATAAAAGACTTAAATATAAGGCATAAAGCCACAAGAATTCTAGAAGGAAATGTAGGGAATATTCTTCTAGGTATCAGCTTAGGCGAATACCTTATGGAATTACAACAAGGACAAAAATAAATAGATGGGATATGATTCAACTAAAAAGTCTCTGAGTCGCTAAAGAAATATTTAACTGAGCAAGTCTACAACCTAAAGAATGGTAAAAAATATTTGCAAACTATGCATCCAATTAAGAGATAAGATCCAGAATCTATCAAGAACGTAAGTAAATCAGAAAGAAATAAACAAAAAACACCTTTAAAAAAGTGGGCAAAAGATTTGAACAGAAGCTTTTCAGAACAAGATAGACAAATGACCAATAAACAAATGAAAAAATGCTCAGTGTCACTAATTGTCAGGAAAATACAAACTAAAACCACAATGAGATATGACTTTACCCATGTTGAAATGGCTTTTATTAAAAAATGCAAAAGTAATAGACGTTGGTTTAAATGAAGAAAGGAACACATAAACTGTTGCTGGGATTGTAAATTAGTACAACTTCTGTGAAGAACAGTATGGAGGTAACCTCAGAGAACTAAAAGGAGACTGACCATGCGATGTAGCAGTTTCACTATTGAGTATTTCTCAAAAGGACAAGAAGTCTTTTTATCATAAAGACACTTGACCTAGAGTGTTTATTGCAGCACAATTCACAATTGCTAAGATGTGGAATTTATCCAAGTGCCCATTAATTCAAGAGCAGATTAATAACATGGGGTATATGTTTTTGATGGGGTACTACTTAGCCATAAAAGAGGATGAGTCAATACCTTTTGTAACAAGTTAGATGGAACAGGAGACCATTATCTTAAGTGAAATATCTAAAGAATGATAAAACACCACATATACTCACTATTAAATTGGAACTAACTGATGAAAACACATATGCACAGAGGAAAGTTAAACTCAGTGGAAATCAAGTAGTGGGGAGGCAGAATGAGGTATGGATGAAACCTACCTACCAGTTACAATGATCACTGTTTGAGTGACGTGTACACTTACATTCTTAAGTCAAGCATTTAACATGATGTACAAAACCAAAAACATTAATTTAACCAAGGCTGTAAAAGACCTCTAAAGGGAAAACTATGAGGTACTGAGGATGGAACCTCAGACGAGGTAAACAAATGGAAAAATAGATCATTCTCGTGGTTTGGCAGAATCAACTTTGCTATAATATCTCTACTACCAAAGGTGATCTACAAACTCAATGCAATCTCCATTATAATATCAGAATGATAAACACAAAAAGAAAAGAGGAGAGAGGCACCCAGTACATGTTCTATAGGCCTTTTAGAAAACATGGAGTTGTTAATTAGTTCACACACATGAAAATCTATAAGAAAAGTGCTATTATATAAATCAAGGCAATGGGTACTGCTCAAAAAGGGGTGCCAAAAAAATGTTACCATGCAAAACTGGGAAAGTCTACAATATTATCAAGCATGCTGTTGGCATTGAAAACACTGGAAAAGAGCTTAAACTGCTGAAACTTTTTCCCTATGAATTCATGGCATTGTAGGTGCAAAAATTAAAAGACTACTATAAAAATTTCTCTTCATTGAGTAGAAGTGTGGTGTCCCATTTCTCAAGCAAATATTTAAACCAAAACCAAAAATAAAACAATCATTTTTACATATCCAGAAAAAGTCATTCTACACTTTATATGGAACTAGAATGAGCCTAGAAAGCAAAAAACAACATTAAACAAAAAAGTCAACTCAGGAAGCATTCTCCTACCAGACTTTAAGGTATATTACAAAACTACAGTAAACAAAACAGCATGGCATTGACACAAAAATAGACATACAGACCAATAGATAACAACACAAGTTAAGTTATAAACCATCTTAACCATCTTTGCTATTTGATCTTTGCTTAAGCAGATAATAATATAAACTGGGGAAAAGAATCCTTATTCAATAAATGGTACTGAAAACATGGAATAGCCACATGTAAAATATTGAAACAGTACCCCCACATTTCACTGCTCACAAAAATTAATTTATAATGGATAATAGGTTTTAAGCCTAAAGCATGAAACTCTGAGAACTTATGAAGAAAATATTGGAAGTAATTTACAGACATCAGCCTAGGCAAAGAATATTTGAAGATAACACCAAAGGCAATCACAGACAGCACAAATTAAAAAGGGAGCCTGATGAAAAGAAAAAGCTTCTGCACAGTGAAGAAAACATCAACAGACCTAATAGACAACCTACAAAATGGGAGAAAATATTTCATGATACACATGTGATCCAGGGCTGATAACCAGAATGTATGAACAACTCAAGAAAATCAGCAAAAAAACCCAAACAATCCCATAATGAAATAGACCAAAAACTTTACAAAAGAAGATAGACTAAGAGCTAGTGAGCACATGAAAAAATATTCAACTACTCTAATCATTAGGGGAAGGCAAATGAAAATCACTTAACTATAGTGAGAATGGCTTTATCAAAAGATCCTAAAACTACAGATGCCGCCATAGTGAGAGAAAGGAACACTGATACCCTGTTGGTAAGACTGCAAACTAATACAACTTCTATGAAAATTCATATGGAGAAACCTCAAAGAACTAAAAGTAGACCTAGATTTGATCCAGCAGTCCAACAGTTGGGTATTTATTCAAGGGAAAAAAAGTCACTTTTTATTTTTATGTTTATTACAGCATAACTCACAATCGCCTAATGTGGAAGCACCCTAAGTGTCCATAAATACATGAGTGGAATAATGAAATTTAGTATATGTGTACCATGGAGTATTACTTGGCCATAGAAAAAAAAAATGGTGAACTAATATTTTTTGTAACAACCTGGATGGAATTAGAGACCACAGAAGTTCTGCAAGAATTAAAAGAAAAAAAAGGCACCTCATATACTCACTGCTAAACTGGAACCAATTGATCAACACCCATGTGCACAGTTGGTAGTAAAACTGAACAGGTGGGAGAGTGAGGGGGGAGGAGGTAAGTTCATACCTACTGGTACAATGCACAGTATCCTGCTGAGGGGCAATCTTAAAACTTTGACTCCAACTGTACAGATGCAATTCATGTAACCAAGCTATTTGTATCCCTGAAATATTCTGAAGTTTAAAAAACAAAACCATATGTACTCCTTTCATATTTTGAAATAAAGAGTAGCCATAAAATTTGTTTTCATTAGTCTGTTGAGTATGTACTCAATTAATTCATACTCAGTATGAAAAAAAATCTGTATTTAATTCCACTTTGATTCAGAAAATGATAGTTGAACAGCAAAACATATTCAAGTAATAGTTTAAATATAAATCAATTTTATAATATATTCCAGCCTCAAAGGAATTTAAATACAAACGGAACTTTTTATTAATATAGTAAATAAGTCATTGCTTATTATATTATGTAGTCTAGAATTTACTACATTTGGCTATTTCTTCTCACCTCTTGGGATGCTTCTTTCTTTGTTTTCCCTTCCCTCTCATTCTTTCTCTCTCTCTCTTCTCTCTCTCAGATTGTAATCTAGAAACATTTCTTTGTTATCTTTGTAAAAGATTTTTTACCATGATTTCTTAGTGATTCTTTTTAGCTTAGATGCTGTTAATCTCAGTTTATTGTAAACAACTTCCATGTTGTTAAATATTATTAATTGTAGTCTATTTCATTAGAAGGTTGAGATTTTTTTTTGCTTTTCTAAATAAATAGTATTCACAATTCATTAAAACAGCTCCTGTTCTTCAGTTACTGCCCTTTCAGCTTATCAATTTCATAAAAGCTTTGTAAAATAAAAAAGAATATGCTTAAAAACATACATATGCTTGACTTCTGACTTTTAATCTACATAATTATTTTTACCATTCAGCTTAAATTAAAAGTTAAAAAATAAAATAAAGTGAAACTTTTGGTAAATATAAGTTGTCTCATGGTATTTAAAATATAGAGGTATAAAGAGGTTCAGAATGCAATAAAATATTTTAGTTCTTGTTTTATTTGACTTAACGTTAAATTCCAGAGTTGGTAAGTTATTTTGTGATTAACAATTTCATGATGTGTGTTATTTTGCAGTTGCTTACTCTCGATTTCTACCTGAAATATGACACTGTTCAACAATGTCATTTTAAAGAAGATTGAGTATCTTGCTATGTGATAAAGTGAACTCAATTTTTAAATTATGCACCTTGAAAAAATGAAAACAAAATGAAATAGAAACTCTGTATAATAGAGACCTGCTATCTAGCATGTAAATCATCTACAGCACACCTTCTTGTCCCACTGCCCACTTTTTCACATGCACTTGTGTCTTTAACCACATTTATCTATGTCTTAACTTCTCCGTTTTGATATTTAGTAAAGATGCCGAACACAATTAACTGCAGCTGGAAAATATCAGCTAAATTTTATTGACATACTGATTTGATTCATTTTTTTCCTGATACTAAGAAAAAACATCAACAGGAACAACACAAGATGTCAGGAGGCAGAAATCATCCGAATCACATTTTAGTCTCCCTGGTGTTTTATTTGAATCCATTTTACGGTCCTAAACTTAAGTCAGGTGCAGTTTCCCTGATGATCTATCTATCCAAAGAAAGAATACTTCTGTTGCTGGTGGTGATGGTAGTGGTTTTTTTATTTAAGGTTAAAACCTGATTATACTGTACCTGAATAAAAGAAACACTTGAAATTGCTCTCATAATTAAGCAGTGATGCCAGGAGTTTGCCTGGGGTATTTCTCTTTTATAATATGTGTCTTAAAACATGCACAAATAGAGCCACCTTCACTCTCTGAAGTGTCCTAACATGTATGGTCCATTTTATGCACATCTTATAAAACTGTAATCTCATATTTTTAAAATAACTCAATATTTGACAATGTCCTTTAATTTTTCCATTATGTTCTATTATTTTCTTAAGAACCTTGTGATCCAGAAGGAGAAAGATTATTATTCTAAGTTTGTCCATAAATTTATTGCATGAAAATATTAGACACTTGTTTTACATGTCTCAGCTGACTAGAGTAAATAATGAATCCAAACAAGGTCTTTTATTCCACTGTTTTTTGTCCTTTCCATTATAAAGTGTTGTGACAGTTGAACTCCCTCAAATATCATCAGACAACTTGTTAATACGATAAAATTACATTTGTTAGAATTCCCTGTCATAACAGAGATCACCCTCTTAACAGAATTTTGTAAATCTCTCAGATGGATAAAACATAAGAGAGAGCCAATTATAAGGTTTGGAGATCTGGGCTCAAGTGGCTTGGGTATGTCAAACAAGGTGACAAATTGGCTTAGATTACACAGTGTCCCCTATAAATGTTTAGGACTCGTGAGCGTAGTGAGGTGAACATCTTGAGTGAATGTTGATACACGATTGTTAGGTAAGTAGGTTTCTTCAGATGAGCAGACTATTGTCTAAGATAATTTGATCTCCAAGAATTTTCAGAAGCCAACTGTGACGTTATTAATTTGTGTACAATCTTCCCTTTGCTGACTGATGTTTCATCACTAACAAATGTTGGCAGAGGTGTTCTCAATCCTCACCTCCTCTTTGGGGCCATTCATCATCTAAGCACACACAAGAATGATCTGGGGATTTTACTATTCCAGATCTGTGCTGCTCTTTTGAGATTTGTTAACTGTATTATGTTTTTCATGGTGGTAATTCCAACCACGTTATACGTAGGGTCTCCCTGTGCTTGTTGGGTGATCTTTTGTTGGAGCCTTTGGTGAGAGAACAACTGTACAACAGCATTTCAAAACACAAAATGACACATTCTGAAAATACAGAAAAATGCAGTTTTGTTTTAGTTTTTGTTTTTTTTAGGATTTATAGTCTATTTTTAAACCAGGAACCAACTAGTACCTCAAGAGAATAGATCCCATTCCTTATCTGAACCACTCACAGAAAAGGAAGAGGGCATTAATCAAGTGACTAAATCTAATGCTTTCATTATGTGCTTCACTGATTGCCTTAGTAATATTCAATAACCTAAAAAATTCTGCAAACATTTGAAAATAACATTCTGCCCAGAAAATAGTGCTGGCACCTTTTTTTTTTTGCAGGCCAATATTATGTTTACGGTTTTTCTAGTTTGAGCCACCCTTAAACTTTTTGAACTACTCAAATTTTTCTGATGAGGAATAGATTGATTTTATCATCATATTTAGCTTAACTTAGATTCCATTATAAATCATAGCATATAGAATGTTTTTCCACCTTCTTGTTTTAAAGTACAGGTAGTTGAGGATTGAATATATTTATGCAAATTTACCTCAAGTGAATAAAGTTTCATACCTTAAATTAGGTTTCTATTTTCTTCCTTATTTAATCAAATTATATAGCAACAAATTTTTCTGGGCAACAGAAATAACTGACAAGAATGGATCCAAAATTTTATTGGAACTATGTTGAAGATGACCATTCGTTTACAGAGATAAGAAGGTTCTTTCCAGTTTGCTTATAGTAATGAGTAACCCTTCATACCAAAAGTCAAATAGCAAGTGAGCGTATGTAATTGTTAAATAACTTTGTATAATTTTGATACCACTGGTTATAGTTACATAAGAAAAAAAATTAAGTGGAAACATCATTAATCAAAATTAAGTGGAAACATCACTATTAATATATGAAGATATATTAATAGTTTATATAGCAGAGAATCACAAGATTCACCTGCATAATAAACAAAATAAATAGGAGAGAGAATTTGAAAACGTACCTTTTTTATGTTTCCTTTCTGAGATTTGTCTTTTAGAAAATTACAAACTCCAATTCCTACAAATTGTCCCTGACTGCTGTTCTAGTTAAAATCAGAAACGTCTTTTACGAAGTGGTATATAGTATTTGATTTTAGCCTGATTAAGTAGCCTATCCCATCTGCCAGATAAAAGGTCTATCAATGTCTCACTCAATTACTGATCAAACCAAATCCATTATCATAAATGAATAATACTAAAAGGAGTTGCTGGTACTCAAAGTAAAATCTGCACAAAGTCAGTAGTTGATCTATTTGTATGCTTTAGGCAAATTCTGAACAAATTGCAGTTAAGCATTGGATTCCTAGCGAGCAATAATTGAGGTTGCAGAAAGTAATATTAAGGGCAGAGACCTCATACATAATTGTGAAGAAATAATAACTTAAAAAAAGAAAGTTAAGGCATCAAACAGGATGCACAATATCCAGAAATATAAAGAATCAAATACATTCAGTTCAGATTAAGGCATGTCACTGCGAGTCTCTGGTCATCTAGGTCTTTTTGAGAAGTTTTGGGTGGTAGTTATCTATCTCATCCATTCATTGTCTGTTCTCATACATTTGGTGGAAACTGCTTTCTCTAAGGAGAATCTGTTTCTGAAGTATTCCTAGGAATGGTGAGTTGTAATTCTTCCAGGGATGTGCTGCTTAAAGTGTAAGAGTTGGAACTTTTTGTCTTCTAGCAAAAAGACTTTAATCTAGGGATCTCTCATCTGAAACTAGATTATATGCTAGTGGTCAAACTGGATCCAGAGCATTTTTTTTCTCTATTAAAGTCTTTGTTTTTCTTTCCCCCATAAGACATAGTCTTCGTATAGAGTTGCCTGGGAGCCAGCAAAGAAAAGCAGCCTGTCCTATTCGTGGTTGACAGAATATATAACATGGTCCCTTTGTAGTAGTGCCCCTTCTCCCTTTGAAATAAGGTAGATCCAAAGTAGGGGAGAAAAGACAAGCCAATAAAAAGTTTACACTATAAGAGTTGAGGAGTGAAAGAGGATGTTCCCTCACAGACATGAAAGTTACACTTGTGAGCAAAGAACTTTAAGAGGACCAGATAATGATGCTAATTTGTGCTTTATAAGAGATCATTGAACCATATTACTTTTCCTGAAGATATTCTATTTAAAAACAAAGCTACTAGTAATTCAATATGCAAAATAGTTCTAATATTATTATGATAAAGAGGGTCTTCAAGGGCCCAGAAAAAAAATGTCATTAGAAGATCATTTAAGTGGAATATCCATTTACTTCACACATAGATACATATTGTAATAGCAGATGTCACGGTAAGAAACCAGTGGGGCATGAGAGGGAGACTGTATAAAGCTGATAAGGGTTATGCCTTTTGGTATACCTCCTGTACCAATTTTTGTCAAGGTTGTGCAAAAATATTTAGCAAAATATCTCTTTTGTGTTTAAGAGAACTGAGAAAACATCATCAAAATTACCCTGATGATGCTTCACTCATCAGCCATTTATATTTTTTCCAGTTTTCATGTAGTACAAATCAGTTGCTTTTACAATACCTTTTTGCTTATCATAATCGGAAAGATGTTTTAATCAAGAAGCTTATTTCAGTCTTGATGAATAGAGAAATATCATCTATTTTATGTGTAAGAACTTTAGTTTGGTCTATGCTCTTGAGAAATGCTCTGTGATTGTGATATTTTCTTGGGTTGTTTACTTATTTGCTGGCATATTAAATCCCTTCTTGCTGGCTGAAGTTTATTTTCAAAAACTGGAGAAAGAGGTAAAGCCATATCTGCTTTTGGATTTACTAATGGATTCTATCTAAAGATGATAAGAGGCTCATCCTGAAGTCCCCCGTGGATTGTTCTTTCTTTACTTAATGGACTTGATTAGGATCTAGTCGACAATCATGGGAAAGACATTGGAAATAGCCTCCAGTAGATTTTGTCCGAGGTCTATGTGTTTTCTAAAACTTACTTCTTTTGAAATTCCAGTTTCCTAACATCATACTTGGGATATTTTCATTCCTCCTTTTCCTTCCAATTATTCTAGGTTTGAGATTCCCACTTATATATGAATTAATTGATATAGACTTAAGTATAATAGACTTAGGTAATAATATTGCTAAAAGTACTTAAAATCCCTCTGTTAATCTTTTTACCTATTTTATCTGGACTTTGGAAAGTCTTTAATGTCAGTTCTCAGCACAGAAGGGGACCAGGTCTTAATATCAACCTTAGGGTGTTTGCCCTAGTCTGAAAGTCATTTAACCTTAAGTGGTAAATTAGCTGTGTAAGTGTCTGGATAGCCATAAAAAGGGAAGTAGGCCAGAAAGAGGCCAGTGGTAGGACTATTAAAAGTTATGTTGAAGAAAGAGAAAGAATAGTGTTCAAGTCATGTTTGGAGGATCTAAAATAAAGACAGTTTTAAGTTTTTCACTGTCTGAAATTCTTTTTTTTTTGAGACAGAGCCCCAAGCTGTCACCCTGGATAGAGTACATGCAACCTCCAATTCCTGGGCTTAAGCGAGTCTCCTGCCTCAGCCTCCCAAGTAGTTGGGACTACAGGTGTCTGCCATAACGCCCGGCCATTTTTTGGTTGCAGCTGTCATTGTCATTTGGTGGGCCCAGGCTGGATTAGAACCTGCCAGCTCAGGTGTATGTGGCTGGTGCCTTAGCCCGTTGAGCCACAGGCACAGACCCTGAAATTCTTTTATTTACCTTAACCCACTGAAGAGTTTTAGAATCTTTATATCTTTTGGAAGCTTTATTTTAATTATATACACCCAAATTCACATCATTAAATGTTTGTAATTTTTTATTTCTAAAGTACCTCTCACATGAGCAATTTTGTTTATAACAAAAGGTGGCAATTTTAATTCTAGATCATCCTTGGTAAAATATAACATTTAGATGGTATTTCCAATAATTAGAATTATAGTATAAAAATATAAATAATGTGTCTGGCACAGATAGCCTATAGATTTATGCCAATACAGAATCAGAACTACAGTAATCAGTGACATGGATGGTAATAGTAATACTTGTCCAACATCATATTTCTAAAAACTAGTCAATAGTCTAGCTGTTACTCATCAAAATGCCAACAACTCTTGACTCCTGGCATACAGAGCTGAGCGATGCCGTCTTCAGAATACAAAATAAGGCCAATGAAAGTGCAACCAAATGACACCTATTTATGTCTTTACAACTTAAAGTGCAGACTTCTTGGCTCTTTGCCTACCTTTTATTGTATATATCCCTTTAACAGATTTAGAACATAAGCTAGCAAGAAACATGGCAGCAAGACATATTTTTATCAAGAAGGAGAAATTTTCAAATCCAATCAAATGACTACAAGATACCCAAAATTAATCCTATTTCTCAAGAGGAAAAATTAATTTAACACTTGGAATCTTGATTAAAACAGTACAGAATTCAGATCCAATGTGAATTTTGTCACATTGTTATGGCCAGAGGGTTTTGAACCAGAGGGTCAATGGGAATCACTTGGTCCTGTTATTTTAAAAATGAAGGATTTGAGCTACAACAGCAAGAGAGTTTCGTTAATTTGGGTGAAACTACATACCACAGAATTTCCAAAAATATCACCAGGCAACCAATTACTGAAGCAAAAGTAAGTTTAAACAAAAACGCGCCATTGAATGAGAAAGATCAATTACCACTATGGTCCTAGACTTTTGATTGAGTCTTACCACAATATTAGAAGTGGGATATTTATAGGTTTTTAGAAGACTAACTGAAGTACAGTTAAAGATTTTCCAAGCTAAAGAGCTAATTGGATAAAGTTCGAGTCATAATTGTTTAGCATTTGTGTTTGTAATCAGAAGATGTTCTTGAAGTAGAACTTCATGAATAAACTCCTGTTGAGTGCATAGTTTTGAATTTATGATAGCTCTACTCATAGTTTTTCAATTTTACCTTGGTCTTATCAGGGCACAACCTCAACATAAACTGAGGACCATCTTGTTTAACTTTTGATGTTTCCATTTTACAATGGGTATATTGGGGCATTTAAATGCATTTTCAACTTATGATATTTTCCATTTATGATGTATTTATTGGGAGATAACCCCACTGTTAAGTAGAGGGGCATCTGTACTAGTTAGCTATAGTTGTCATAACGAAGTCCCAGAGACTGGGTGGCTTAAGCAACAGAGATTTAGTTTTTCACTGTCCTGGAGAGCTGAGGTTTGAGATCAAGATGTCTGCAGGTTTGATTGTTTCTACAGTCTCGCTCTTCACTTGCAGAGGCCCCTCCTCTGCCCTGTGCCTTTAGATTGCGTTTCCTCTGTGTGTGTACGTGTCCCAATCTCCTCTTTTTATCAGAACATGAATCGTAGTGGATCAGGGCTCATCCTCATGACCTCATTCACAGGTAATTATTCCTTTAAATATCGTATCTCAAAATACAATCATATTGTAAGTTATAGTATTTTAGGACTTCAGCATAAGTTTTGGAAGGACACAAAGAGCCCATGATATCGATCATTTAATATTTAATGTTTTTATGTTGGACTGTCTTCAGTGTGAACTGACCAAGCTTGATTTCTGCAAGAACACAGAGTAAATTGAAAAATTGCTTAAGCTTTATAAAGACTGTCTTTCACGATATGAACAGTATGGACTTCATGGAATTATTATAAGATATGAATAAAATAATTTATGTAAAACTTTTAGCAGAATGCCCCATTAAATGCAAGCTAGTGTGACAAGGATGGTCTCGGTGGTGATGATGATGATGAAGAAGACGATGCTGCTGTTGTGAGGGCTGTAGAACCATAACCTCAGAGGTAAGTTAAAAAAATAATACTGGGAATCTTTTTGAGCCTGTGGCTTCCTCATTTGGTAAGAGCAATGGATAACAAACTGAGTGTTTCCTTCTTATAATTTAAAATTATAATCTCAGATGTATTTTAGAAACTATTAACAGCCATTAATTAGATGAGCACTTTCAACTAATTCCTAAATAAATCAAGAAAATCGATCATTTTCATATTCACTGTTAGCAAAAAGAGGTTCAGAGATGACATTTTATCTACTCGAGGTTACTCAGGTAGGGATTAAAAGAGTCAGGACCTGAACACAGACCTGTCTGATTCAAAAGCTCATGTTCCTAGGCAGTATTGCATTTAATCACCTATCTAACAAATACTGTACTAGAAAAAAAGGCAAGGGAGGATATACTTTATATCTTTTGAACTTATATTTCCTCTTTCTCTAAAAGATTTTTGGACTTATTTCAACTACATAAGTAGCCACCAGAGAATCACCCAGATAAAAGGCTGACTGCTTGAATATGCACGCAGGCATCAGGCCAGAACGCTGGGAATTTGGTCACCATTTCAAAGATGAGATTTGACATGGCATAGTAACTGAGGGAATAAAAATCCTAAACACTAAGGAATAAACTCCCATTCTCTTTAGGTGCCTTGGGGACATGCATCTATAATTGATTACTTAAGTTGCAGCCGTTCTCAGAACTGTCACTGAAGTCATGAATTATTTGCTGAATCTAATATGTGGATAACAGTTAAATCAGCCAAGTGAGTTATTTATCTCTTCAATAATCTAATTTTTAAATATGCTTTTCCAAATGGAAGATATATAATTGTCAAAGAAATTAGTCTAAATTTTTGAGAAAAACTATATGGTACAAAATGTTAATGAATGCTTGTGGGTAGAAACACACACACTTAACCACAGAGTAACTCATTATGGAACGATGTCCTGACAGCTTAAAGGAATTTTCACAGATATTTGCTTGAAAAATATCTATAAACTACTTTTTAACATTGGTTTAGTTATTTCCTTAGGCTTCATTGTTTTGAATCTATCTGCTTAAATTGCCAATTTAGAATTTGTGTGCCCAGCTTGACCATAGCAGAATTGGACATCTCCCCTTGATACAAATTTCTGAGGCATTCCTTATATGACTTTTTTTTTAAAGTACTTCTCACCTGTAATGTGCATATGATTCACTTCAATATCTTCTTTAAAATTCAGTATCTTTGAAGTCAGAGCTGAGAGTCTGTATTTCTCACAAACTCTCAATTGATACCACTGCTGCCCATCCAAGAACCACCTTATGAGTACAGTGTGGACCGTACTGTCCAATGTAGCCACTAGTCACATATGTCTGTGAATCACTAGAAATATGGCTATTTACAATAAAGATATACTAGTAAGTCTAAAATAGGCAGCAGGATTTTAAAACCTTAATATGTGAAGAAATCATATAAAATATTTCAATAAAATATTTTTAAATGATTACATGTAATATTTGTCTTGAATTATGAGGATTCTACCCCACACTGCTGGTATCAGAGGGTTAATACTATAACTTATTTCACTGTAACTGAGAGGAAGTCTTAATATTGTCACACTTTACTACTCACACATATAAATAATACTAATGTAGCAATCTTTCCCACAAGGTTGTGGACTTGTTGAATGCAAAGATTCTTCGCCCTTGCATTACTAGCAATTAGTATAGGGGGACTGGCAAAGAGGAGGGTCTTATATTGATTACATATTATCAACACATCCTTTTTCAGAAAACAGCCATTCTGAGAGCATTATAATAAGATGCAATGAAAAACAATGTCATTTCTCACAACATATTTTCTAAACTTAATGTCAGCTAAATAAGACTTTGTAAAAACTCCATAATGCTTCTTTTATTTTGTTGTTACTATGGGGAATATGTGGAATCATGTCATACCCCTGTTCAAATATATGATTATCTTATTTCAAACCCAAGGGATGATAAAATGCAACTTGTAGAAGTTGTGTACGGAGGATTCCAAGATGACAAAATGTCTTGTAATTCTCAGTTATGAATGACACCACTGAAATGGAAAAGTTTGCTTTCAACAAAGTAATGCTCTTCAAGCACAGGAAGTTTGTTGCTTTGTAATTTGTCACAGACGGCACTGTATTATCAGGATCTATGTAACACAAGTTAACGTGCACACAGGAACTAAGACATAGTGCCTAGGGGCAGAAAAGGGCGATAACTTCTCACACCCATCATAAGGTTCATGCCTGACACTTCCATCACAAAAGACAGGTTAACAAGAAAGGAGCATAACAAATGTATTTAATAAAACTTTTACAAGACACATAGAGGCCTTCAGAAATGAAGACCCACAGAGACAGGGAAGGCTGGGACAGCCATGCAGAAATGTGAGTGGTGGAGAGACGGTGATGTAACATTCATAGATGGAGGAGGAAACTGGCTGGGCCATCCAATTAGATGCTTTGTGGCCTGTCTGTGTCGTGATCCCCACTTGCAGAAATGCAGCAGGGCCCCTTGCAGATCAGGGTCTTCAAAACACAAGGGATAGTGACCCTTCTAGGTTTTATGGCTTGCTCTTGGGGAGAAGAGTTCTAGCTTCTATGACCTGCCTTGGGGAAGAGGAATTCTGGTTTCTAGGACATGGGAGACAGAGGGGGGAGAGAAAGGAGGCAGGGAGAGAGTCAGAGAAAGATTTTGTTTCCAAAGCTGCTTGGCAAAGGCTTTCCAAAGCTCTCAGCAGGACAAAGCTCCATATTTTGGGGTATTATTTTCTGAACCTAACAACTTCCCCAAAACAATATGTGTTGTCCGTTTATCATAGTTAGTGGAATCAAAACTTAAGTTATGGTTGTCTTGAATATGGTTCTATATAGTTTTTCCTGTATTTGAGCTAATAGAATGCAATGACAAAAAATGCCACCACAAAAATACATGACTTATTTTATTATCTTCTCTGTTTATCACTTGTTTCAACTCTAAGATGATGTTAATAATAGTATTTTTCTCACAGAGCTTTTATAAGGATAAATAAATTAAAACCTGCCAACTATTGAGAACAGTTTGTCACATCGTAAGTACCTGATAAATATTACCATTACTAAATACGGAAATGCTTCTAATTACATTCTATGGAGCCAAATGACATAAAAGATTTAATAGCCTAACACAAAGTCTACATTATAATTTAAATAAAGGAAATGTGCACTCTTAGGTTTTGATTCTTTTCCACTGATGAGAAAATTTAAAGAAAACTCAAATGTTTTATTGCCTTGAAGCGAATAGCACTACAATGTTTTTGAATTTCATTTGAAACATTTCTGTTAAATGGTAGGGAATCTTAGTCATGCTTCTCACAGTCCAAGGTAAAATAGAATATTATTTTCTCTGCCAAAATTTGAAGGTATGATATATTCATTTTCAGATTGAGTCTGAATATTGTTCAATATATAAGATTTTCAATATCTTTTATGATCTTAAATATGTGAGTTGTACATTATTTATCTGTCCCAACCTATTACTAATTTGATAATCTATTGTTTGACTTGCAGAATGTTGTTTTATCTCAGTATTCTAGCAGGGTTTGTCCCAGGATTCAATGCGTTCTCTTATATTATACCTTTGAAAATTATAAGAATACATTATGGAGGGATTAAGACGTGATGACTAAATGTATTGTTGCATCCTGAAATAGAAATGAAACATTAGGCTAAAGACAAAGGAAGTTTTGGGGAGCACTTGTGGTTCAAAGGAGTAAGCCGCTGGCCCCATATACTGGGGTGGTGGGTTCAAACCCAGTCCCAGTCAAAAACTGCAAAAAAACAACAAACCCACAAACAAAAAAACCAAGGAAGTTTTAATATAATATTGACATGAATTAGTGACACTGAATCAATACTGGCTCATTAACTGTGACAGTTGTGCTCCAGTAAAATAACACATTAAAAGAGAGAAAAAATTGAAGGAAGGATGGCATAGGAGCTCCTCATGATTTATCACAACATTGATATCGATTGAAAAGTAACATTTAAAAAGTTTACTATCAAAATATATATTTTAAGCTTCATAAAATTTCTAATACTAAAATCATTTTCTCCATTCTCTATTTCCTCTCCCACCTCTTCTGACCTTCACTATTTCTATTTTCATTATATGACATTCTTTCTAAAATATTAGAATTATAAAATTATAACGGAAACCTAAATTGGACCAGTATACTTCTGAGTTAATGTCTGAAAGCTTAAAATACAAGAATATTTTTCTATAAATATACACACTCTTGACTAAAAGTATTTGTTTATTTATACCACTATCAAACGTGTATGAAAATGTTAACAAAACAAAATATTGCAGTAGACCTCTGTACATCTCTGCAAATATTTCTAAATCAATGTAAATGTCTGCATGAATAATAAAGGTCTTTCCCAGAATAGAGAATACTATCTTGTCATTATTCTCATTCAGTTTTCTGTCTTCCTGGGACAGATATTTGTTTACATAGAAAATATCAGTAAAGAATTCTTACCATGAGCATTGTAAAAGCTTCTTCATAAAATTCAAGTGATTATTCTTACTTTATCTCATAAACTTAGTTACCCAATTTTGCTGTTCTTTTTAAGTTTTTTTTTTTTATTAAAGTGTACTAATGTGAGGGTTTAGATTACTTTTGGACTTTTGATACATGAGCAAATTTTGATTCCAAATGAGGTTGAACAGATGCATTTTTGCAAATGTTCTGAACCCATTAGTGTCTGCTTCCTTATTCCAGCTTTCAACCAACACTTTTAGTGTGACTCTAACAGGGGTGAAGGGAAGGAGTGAAAATTGGTGTTATTTTAAGAACATTTCTTCTTGAGAGACCTCGGGCTGCCCAGATCCTGACCCTCCTCTCATACAGAAGTTTCCAAAGTCAGTGTCACTTGGATTATAGTATTTTATATATATGTGTATACACATATGTATACATACATACATAATAATAAATAAATATAAATACGTACATACATATACACATAAATTCATAAATAAATTCATATTACATATATTATAAATAATAAATACATATTATATATACGTATTATATACATATGTGTATATGTGATACATATGTAATATATGTGTGTGTATATATACATACATATATATATATGCAGGAGTCTAAAATCCAAGAAATCAAGCAATAGGAAAGAAGATTCAATACAGAGATAACTGAATCTTCATTTCTATTGCTTGATTTCTTGGATTTTAGACTCCTTTTTCCAGACATGATGGCAATAAAATCATATACCTTAATGTTTCTGACTCCTACCTGATAATTTGGAACTTAATGCTTTAGTTTTCTGAATCTAGGGAAAAATAGATACCAACAGAAATAATATAGAAATCATAGCATATCTAAATTACTGTATGTTTGAGTTCTATGGTATAATTTATCCACTTACTTTTAAAAAAATCTATATTATACTGAAAATTCCACCACTATCTGCCATGTAATGGCAAAATACCATTGCAGTCCAGTGTGCAAAATGTAAAAAAAAATATGCTTACTTTAAATGATTGAAAGGCCTGATGGCTCCTAATTTTTAAGTTTCATTATCGAGATCAGGATCAGAAATGAAGTATTTTCTTTTCTTTCTCACTCTCTCTCTCTCTTTTTTTTTTTTTTGGTAGAGACAGAGTCTCACTTCACTTTGTCACCCTCAGTAGAGTGCTATAGCATCACAGCTCACAGCAACCTCCAGTTCTTGGGCTTAGGTGATTCTTGGCCTCAGCCTCCCAAGTACCTGGCACTACAGGTGCCCACCACAACGTCCAGCTATATTTTTATTGCAGGTCGGCAGAGGCCGGGTTTGAATCCGTCACCCTTGGTATATGGGACTAGGGTCCTACTTGCTGAGACACAGGCGCCAATCTCAAGTATTTTCAAAAATGTTATGTGATTTCAATTTTTCTTTTACTATGATAAACTTCCAAATAATCCTAAAAAATAAAACAAAATGTTTGCCAAATGTGAAATTCATAAAGTACATGGGCTGAAAATCTAAATCAAGGAAGTTTAGCATTTACCCGTGGAGTCAAAATCACACACTACGAAGCGTGATGAGTGGGAGAAGTGATGGAGAGGAAGGAGAGTGCAAGTCAGGACAAGGAGCTCGGGGGAAGATGGAACACGCAATGGGAGGGAGGCCCTGTGTGCAGAGCTGTCCCCGGCTCGCCCGTGTCAGAGCGGTTACTGTGTCAGGTTCAAGTGCCACATCACACGGCTCTCAAGAAGTCAAATACTCCCCCAAATCCCTGTAACATCTCTCGTTCTTCTGCATTGATTCTGCCTTATTTTTCCAGTGCTTTAGTTTTAATAAATCTTGCTCTTTTCTTTTCAGAACTTCTGTAAGAGGGCAACTCTTCACAGTTGCTAGCATCCTCAAAAAGTCCATAATGGCTTCCATCACTGTAAAGGTCATTGTTATTTTTTCAACACAGGCATAGACTGCACCCCTGGGAAAAACTCTGAAAAGAGATCATGTATATAAATAATTATATTATTTTAAATGCACATTTTGGGTAGCTCATGTATATTATTTTTAAACTAAACAATTTCATTTGCTATTGATTCACCCCTTTTTTGGACTGAGATTTGTGTACAAAATAGCACTTTTGTATGTAAGTTACACTTCAAAATCACAACTAAGATGAGTCCCCCTCCCTTTAAACCTTAGACCCTGAAGCCCACTGGAGTTTCGCTGGGCAGTGACATGTGTCTCTCTTGTTCATTGTTTAAAATAGAGCACTCCTATGTAGCCTTAAACAAGGAACCTCCTGGAAGCCTGTAATGTCCCTTTCTGGATTACCTTTGGACTCATTTTCCTGTTCCTTTTACTTTGTATTCTTTGCTATAATAAATCTCTGAACATGAGTTATTGCCTTCTCCCCAAAATTGCAACTAAAAGTGAAAATACTATCTTTTCTTCTTGTCCAAAAATGAAACAAAAAGAAAAATTGTGGTCAGGAACTAGTATCTTCTTATTAATTACCTCTTAAAATTTTAGGCAAAAGTGCCATAAATTTTTTTTAAAGATTAATTAGTTATTAAAAATGTGTCTCTACTTATTTCACCATAAAATTTAGAGTTACCTACAAGTCCCAATTTAAACACGGTACATACATAATAATCTTCAGCTATCACAAAAACAAAGCAAAAGTTACAAATACAATTCACAATGGTGAAATCCGAAATATATTCTCATTTCTTTCATATGAAATTTAGAGGCATCCCTTGCCTTGAATAAAATTCAGCAAACCTGGTGTTTGTTTATGTACTTACTATAAAGAGAAAGAAACAAACTAAGATATTTCAAGAAAATTCAGGAACACAATTACATTCAAGAACACATCTGTCTGCTGCCAGAAACCTATGTCTGAGAAGGGTACACTTTTGACAATGTGTTAAAACATAGTATTAAATGTTTAATTATTAGTGCATTATCTACTTTGTGTTAGAGCCTTTGGACAGTTTCCGAAAATTAGCTTTGTCTGTGATCATTTGCAGTATCTCAAAAATATATAATTCCTGGAGAGGAATACAGCAATACATAAGACAAGGATTCTTCTCACAGAAAAATTTAATGATAGAAGTGGTTCACTATTTAGGTCTCACAAATACAACTGGAACAATGTATTGCTCAAAGCAAAGCTGAGTTAATTAAACTTATTGCCTTTAGAGAGAATATCATTTTGATGATTTCTCAAAAGAAGGAAGTTAGAAAAAGGTGATCATTGAATTTTGAAGTCTGGACTTGAGTTATTTGAGGTGGATCTTTCAATGAGGAGACCGAGCTGGGACTGGGCAAAGGTTAAGACAAAATACTTTATGAGCAGCAGACTCAGTGAGGGCAGCGGCTGAAACCACACTTCCAGGGCAAACGGTTGCCTTATAAGCAAGCAATTTTCTCAGAAAGGAAATTTAGTGTAGAAATTTTCTGTAAGAAAGAGCAGTTATTTAATGGTTTGTATTCTTATCTTTCTGCACAAGAATTTTCTAGAGCAAACATTTCAGCCATATTGTCATAAAAGGTTTAAGCTCTTAGTTCTTTTCAAGAAGAATTGTATCTCATAGAGATAAATTGGTATAGTAGAAAATGCCAGGACACTTCAACTGAAATTCAGTCACCTACAGACATTTATTGATCATCTATTATGTGACAAACGTGGCGTTAGGTGCTATTTCCAATAGGGGCACATCACACCCCTCCACACCCCTTAAAAGTCTGGTATAGAATGTAGGCAAATAAACAGTAGGAGTGACAGTGGGGAGTGACAGTGTTCAACAACACAAGGGTTAGGATGCAGTGGCAACACACGAGAAGAACCCAGACCCAGAGTAGGAGGGTTCTCAGCAGGCTTTATGTGGAAAATACTGGCTTCAATTAGACTTTTAATGAAGGCTAAGGGGATTGATGTAAAGTATATAAGAAAAGAGAACATAAGAAATATGAGGACAGAATTGGGAAGAAAGGCAGCTTTTGGAAGAGCAGGACTTATAGCTGGATCAATGATGGCTTTAAAATACAAAAAAAGCTAAAACTCCCCCATCCAGAAAATTTACATAGTTATAAACCAAATCTTTGTGTTGTCACAAATTAATATGTTGAAATATTAAGCCCCTGTGAGATGACATTAGAAGGTCAGGACTTTGGGGGGTAATTGGGTCAGGAGGGTGGAGCGCTCACACTGGGATCTGTGCCATTGTGAGAAGGTACGTGTAAAACTTGTTTCTTTCTCTCTGTTTTTCTGCCACGTGAGGAACCAGGAGAAGGGCCCTCACTAGAACCTGACTATCTAAAACCATGATTTGGACTGTGGGAAATAAATGTCTTACTGTTTAATGCCACTGGAGCAGTGGCATTTTTTTATGGCAGACCAAACTAAGATATACACAGATATATTAATTAGTAATTCATTTCTATTATTCTCACATGTTATAAAATCTATCTCTGTGTGTGTGTGTGTGTGTGTGTGTGTCATAAATTTATCCTTAGTAGAATTAAGGATCCTTCTACTAAGGATTAATTTATGAGATGTAAAGACAAATCTAATACACATACAATAAATCTAATTGCGGTCAGGTTCAATTTTAGAATAAATGCTACTGTTAACTTTGCCTAATTTTGAGGTTAATATTTCTGAGACATCATGGACATGAAAAAGTGTATATCATTTTTAAACCAATCAATTCATCTTTAATACTTTGATGAAACTAAAAATATATATATTTTTAAATGTAAGGGATTTTCCTGTGGTCCAGTGGACCAGATTTTGATTCATGACCATTAGGATTCCCAAAGACGTTTTTAATTGAATTCAAGTGGCATCGCCTCTGTCCTCAATTCATTTAGGCTCTGTTTAGGATGGGCTATAGTTTTAGCTATTTGTGTCAGCATGGGAAACATTTAGCATATGCTTTTTTACTGTTCAGTTTTTCTAAGAAGTAATTCTCAAAAGAGTTTCTCAGTTTTTTTTTTTTTTTTCTGGTGATGAGAGATTTATTTCTGTGGAAAGCAAACCAAGCTTTATTATTCTCAACACAGGCATATAAGGATTCTCTAGCTCTTCTTTCAAACTGTTCTTTTCTTGTTGTTTGGTAGCTAGTTGCAGACTCTTATTTTTAGATAATATTCCAGATTAGTGAGTTCAGGGAATTCAATTAAACAAATAAAAAAAATACCTTATTCCCTTAGCCAAAATACATCTACCCCCAAATCTTCTAAACAATAAATAAGCTCCGGTTTGTCTAATTAGACTGAATTTGAGATTTAATATTCTCTCATTTGGCAACAAAAAAATAAACTAAAAAAAAAAAGAGTTAATAATTCTGCCCGAAGTTCAATCAAGCACTGGAAATCTTAAAAAATCATATTTTGTTGTGTAGAATATACATTATAATCTACTGTCTTAAAACCTTTTCAAAATGTTATTTTTCTGTTACAAATGTTGATTTTCATAACAAAAATGAGGTTTTGTGGAGATTGTCAATGATGTCTTAGATGTGGAATGAATAAGTTATGTTTGGAGCTTCTAGCAGCAAAGGTGTTCTATTTGTGCAGAGAATACCAAGAGTTTCCTTATTATTTTAACCCAATCCTCTTTCATTTTCTTTATAGAAATGTGTCACCGTATCAAGAGAGATCTGTAGCCTTTTATAGTGTTTAGAAAGAACTTAAAAATTGAAATGTTCCCTTAATACTATCAGCATATCACAGTGGATGACAAACAACTGGATGCACTGAGAAGTAGCTAAATTTGCACCCAAATGCATGCTGACAGGATATGGCAAAAATGTTAAATGATGTCTTTTAAGATCACGTTTCATAATATTAGTAAAAACATTAAACTTTCTAGAGTGGAACCCATCAATTACCTGTCTTGTGAAAGAAAAGTTTTTGGTTTTTATTTTCTCTCTTTATACCAAAATCTACAAGACATGTAATTTCATCAGATTGTCTAAACTTTGTGGTTATTTGTTTCTATTTCAATAACGTTGGATAATTTCAGGGCTACTCTATGAAGAAGATTTTAGGATTGGAATAAAACTTCTTTCATGGTCAATATATGTATTACAAAATGTAGAGTAAAGCAAGAATAGTATGTGAAGTCCAAGATAGAAGCAAGAAATCGTCAGACTGTGGTGTTAGAAGGGCTAAGATAAGCGTGTCCAACAAGTACTGGACTGTTAAAATACCTCCACTGGGTCTAGCTGTACCATGGGCATTTGAGATCTCATAACCAAATCCTGTAATCTGAAGAGGGAAAACTAAAAGTGCTAAGGATTAAAGTATGCATGGTAGAAAAGAGACAGTAGTCATGGAATAGAGAAAACATTCAAGAAGTTTGGTCTGAGATTTAAGAAGCTTTATATAGTGAGGAAAACAGGAGATTCAAAGTTTAAAGTTTGAAAAGGAGAGTTGAGTGTACTCATAACCAAGAAGTCAATTAAGAGTAGGGCTAAAGAGATTAATTACTGGAGGTTTAAGATCTGTATACAAAGTTAAAAATTTGGTAAATATACATGATTTGAAATAGAAAATGGAAGAAAAAGTGATTGAATCTATAAGGTAGACCATAAAGTATTAAAGAGCTCATTGAGAGAAAAGAGCACAGATTTATCATGACATAAAACTTCCAGGCCATTTGTTTCTCTAATGACTTTAATAACATTAGAGACATATTACACATTTTTCAATAGTTATATTCAAATTCTCAGAATATACTAGTATTATATAGAGTGGAGAAGACAAAAAGACCCTTTCTTTTGGTAGAATTGTAATACAATTGGGCATACATAGTTAAAATTACTTTGAAAATAAGCAAAACAACTGTAAATAATGATGTCCACATTACACAACTGGACAAAGACTAATTTGTGATTTAGTTTAGTCTTTGAATAACTCTTTTCCCTTAGGAGAAATTTTATAGCTAATCGCTCATCTTCAATAATATATTACACAATTGTACTTTCAGGTAGGAAAGCAATAATATCCGTTTAAACATAATTCAAAAGAAAAAAATGCATTCTTCATGTGTATACAACACTATTAACTGCAAACGTTATTTTGTCAAGGGTTGTCTATCTTGCTTTAATTAACAGCTGCGTGTCGGTGCTTTCCGTAACTAAAAATAGTTTTGATAATAAAGGCCTTAGAAGTGTAGTTCTAGGTTATTACCATTAGGTGGCGGTGTTATGAAACGTAGGGTAAACTCTTAAACTAAATTCAACCTTATGAAATTAAATTGATTATTGAAAATAATACATAATTAAGTTGGAGCTTATAGTAAATTAAATATTAACTTAAAGTTGTAAAGTAACAATTAAAATCACCATTGTGGTATGCCTCTGATTATTTTCTGCTATTCTGTCACGGACTGATTTGTGAGCTCTGCAAACGTGAACTTGGTCATCCCAGTTGCTCTCTTAATGTTTGTCTGCTGCCCTAGTTGCTCTTTCCAGGTTAAGATTTGAGTAAAGCGAGTGAAGTGTCAAAGTCTTTCTGCTTATCCAATGCTCTGCTTAAACTTTTTTCTAAGTACTAATCAGATTCTATTTAGCTGACAGGAGAAACATGCCCTTTTCTAGAGCCTCTGTAGACAATAGATACTGGTAGAGGTTTAGAACAAGCACTCCAAAAATATTTGTGACAATTAAAGTAAAGTAAGAAAACAGACAGAGAAATAAGGAGGGAGGAGGTGAGGGAAAGAAAACAAAAAACAAAAAAAGGAAAGAAAATAGCGACAAATTCTCACATAAATTGGATTCAATTTTGATTAAAGTACATTACTTAAACACTACTTTTTACTTCAACTTGTCAATATGTTGTTTAGGATATTGTATCCTCATTTATAAGTGAAATATGTTTGTAATTTCCCTTTATAACAATATATTTTCTCTAATTTTGATATCAGGTATATCCAGATCAAGTAGAATTATTTTGAAATATTTCTTCTTTTTCTATTGTCTATAATATTTGGCATGATCTGTTTTTTGAAACTATCTTTTATTTTTATTTATATAATATTAGTTGTTTTTTTTAACGCCTTTTAAGAAACAAAAATAAGAACTTAATTGATGACTTCATACTGAGCCTCAGAGTCAAAGCATTCTATAACAGACATACTCTTATTTGACAATGTGAATTTTACTTTCTTTGCATTATTATTATTAATATTGCTTAATATTTTGATACAGTAATTGTCTGTTTCCTTTTCTGAATGTATTTATTTTCTTTCATTCTTTATGAGGCTGTTGTTTTTACTCCTTATCTTAAACATTGTTATTGTTATTAAATTTTAAACCTTTTTAATTTTGTGAAAGCAAAAAGTGTAAACCTACTAAACACATATATATGTGAAAAAAACAAACAATTAAAGTTTCTTCATAAAAAGAACATATTTTAAAGTCTCATACATTTTTAATTCTTGCCGAAGTCTATGCAATAGTATTATATTCATTGAATAATAGTTATATTGTATAAATAATTAAAATATATTTTCAATGTTAACGTTAGATTCTAACATCATTATGTATACTCAATGCATATATATCATTAATAAATACAAATATATTTTGAAAGTGTTATTTTGTGTAACAATAATAATATTCAGCATTTGTTTGTAACTATCACAGGCTTATTTAATCACTTGATTAAATTTATTTT
The DNA here is from genome assembly GCA_963573935.1 of Arctocebus calabarensis. Classification (NCBI taxonomy): domain Eukaryota; kingdom Metazoa; phylum Chordata; class Mammalia; order Primates; family Lorisidae; genus Arctocebus; species Arctocebus calabarensis. The sequence continues at coordinate 34,255 of CAUYON010157063.1, forward strand.
ATCATTTAATTCTTACAATGGATAAAATAGATTCTATAAGCCCTATTTAAAAGATTACAAAATGAATACTGAACAGGATTTTGGAGGTTGTCTAGCCAATAAATTCCTTTGCTGTGCTTCAAATGCTAGTCAGTGTACCTCCATACCTATGTTTCTATTCATTTTACTATACTAAGAAAATATAATCTTCTCATGCCTGCCTTTTTCCTAATGGAAGTGGTAAATCTAAATATCATTTCAACCATTATAGACTTCAAGTGATTGTCACATAACTGAAGATCTCCTTGTCAAAAGCATTCCTTCGTGTTCAATATTAAAGCAACTGGTTGCTGTACCAAGCACTCTAAAACCTTCATACTTTGAAAATTAATTTAAATATAATCCGATTTCTGTATTGTCACAGCCCCTATGGCCCTGGTCTCTATGAAGCAGGAAGGAACCAGGCGTGAGGCGGATTAGAAGTACAAGCTTGTAGGGCTAACCTTGTTTGCAGGGTAGCCCCGAGCAACCTCTGCAATAGCCTTTTATTGAGACAGCACAAGACAGGTGAGGGGAGAATTAGACAATGACTACATGCCCAATTGCTGTTGGCTACGGCTCTCTCTCTCTGCAAAGAGCACCTGCTGACGAGTTGCCTGAGGGCCCGTCCCCCAGCTGTAAATCATCTTGCTCAGAGGTCGTGTGGATCTTGGCCTCCTCTACACTGTATTTCAATAAGTTAGTGCTATTACAGAGCATTGTGTGATATGCTTGAAAGCCATTTTGTTTGCTATCACTTTGAGTTTAAGAAGTTTCAATTCTCAAAAGAACTGACTCTGAAAAATCTATAGGTTCCATTCTCACGTGAAAAATGTAAGAACGGTAGTGCAATAATCCCTATGAACCCTGCAGATTAGTGTTTTTAAGGGAGTTATTATTCTATTTTGTTGTTGTTTTTGGACAAAGTCTCACTCTATTGCCCATGACATCAGTCTAGTGCCATGGCATCCACCTATCTCACAGCAACCTCAAACTCCTGGGTTCAAGCAATCCTCTTGCTTCAGTTTCTCAAGTAGCTGATACTATGGATGCTCACCACAAAGCCTGCCTAAGTTTTGAATTTTCAGTAGAGATAGGGTTTCACTTTTTACTCAGGCTAGTGTCAAACTTCTGAGCTCAAAGAATCCTCCCACCTCAGCCTCCCAGAGTGCTAGGATTACAGGCATGAGACCCTGGCCCAGCCACAGTATCCTTCTATTAATATGAGTTTTGGTTTCATTGTTTGAATACAAGTCTTGTCTATTCACTAAGAAAATATTTCTTTTTTTTTGAGACAGAGCCTCAAGCTGTTACCCTGGATAGAGTGCTGTGGCATCACAGCTCACAGCAACCTCCAATTCCTGGGCTCAAGCGAGTTTCTTGCCTCTGCCTCACAAGTAGCTGGGACTACAGGTGCCTGACACAATGCCCAGCCATTTTTTGGTTGCAGCCGTCACTGTTGATTGGCGGGCCGGGGCTGGATTCGAACCTGCCAGCTCAGGTGTATGTGTCTGGTGCCTCAGCCCGTTAAGCCACAGGCGCCAAGACATTAAGAAAATATTTCAAAAAATGTGTTAAACGAAAACGTTATAGTGACTTCAAGATTTTCTTTTGATTGTCATTTATCTATATTAGTTTAATTTAGTCAAACCAATTTGCATGCCTATTCAGATTTAATTTTTTTGCTTTAAGCAGATCTTAACTGTTCATTCTTATAATTTCTAAAATTCATATGTTAATATCGCTAAATAATAAGTAATTTTTTTATCTGATTCTTAAAAAAAATCCTTAGGAAAGCCTCATTGCTTAAAGACTCTTTGATGGGGTACATAAGAGTACCAATATTAAATAATACAATCAGGAGAGTTCAAACTTTTTTTTTTTGCCTCACATTGGAAGAATAATTATTTTCTTGGGCCACACATTACATACACAAACACTAATGAAAGCTAATTAGCAAAGAAAATGTCTGTGTATACTTTCCATGATATCCAACACCATGGATAAGCAAGACAAGTTCTCACAAAACTTTAGGTGGGTCACCCAGGTAGAGATTGCTCAGGACTTAGGTGAAGGACATTTTAGTACATCTGCAAATGTCAGCAAAATGCCTGAGGCTAGCATGTAATGATGATTATATGAAGTTCAACTCAGTAACATTTATGCTAAAAGTCAAAACAACTCTTGATAAGACCTTAATCTGAACGTCTAAGAACAAAGTGTTTGATATGGGTTAATTGCACGTCCTAATATAACTCTGAATTAGAAATTATTTTCTTTTAAATGATACCTCACAAGTTAATATCATGGCTTCCCTTTAGAAATATGGTCATACAAAGAAAATTTACTAGTTATTAAGTCTATTTTTGATTAAAAATTTAATTTGCTAGAAAATGTATTATGCAGATTGTTACTTTGTTAGAAATAGCACATGATGTTATATCTAGTCAATAGATACATTGAAAATAGATAAGTGTAGAGAGAGAGAGGTAGAAAAAGGGAGAGAGAGAGGTTGAGAGACAGTAGGATACACATAGCTGATGTAGACAAAGGCATTGAGCTCTGTCTCCAGGCCTATGATCAGGTGGCCTGACTCTCCCACTTTTCTTCTTTTAAAGAAGAAGTACTTTAAAGAAGTGCTAATTTTGAGACTTCAGGGATGCACAAGGGTTAACTTGGATTTTACTTCTAAAGCCTGGTCCTGAGTGCAATACCATTTAAACTTATTTTATACTGGAGGATTGTATTTTAATTTTCCCTCTTTGTGTCAAACCGAAAATGCTGAAGGACATTTCACGTTCAAGACCTCATCCACATTTAGGTCCCTCATTTTTTGGCCAATCCCTTCAGCTAGAAAGCCATTAGTCAATTCTAACTCAACTTTTGTTTCATTTTTCTGTCTTTGATTTCTTTTGATAGTGTAATGAATTACTGCAAATTTAGGTTTAAAAGGACTCAAATTTATTGAATTTTGGACATCCAAAGTCCAAAATGGGTCTCAGTGTGGGCTAGAATCAGGTGTCAGCAAGGCTATGTGACTTTTTGGAGGCACTGTAAAACAATCTAGATTGCCTGCATTCCCTCACATGTGGCAACCTTGCACCATCTGCAAAGCAAGGAAGGCTCTACTCATACAATTTGCTTCTCTTCCTTGTGCCCCCCCCTTCCTCTTGTAAGGCCTCTTTTCATTACATTGGGCCCAGGAGAAAATCCAATCACTTCATTTTAAGCTGAAATGATTAGTAACTTTAGTTTTACCTGCAGTCTTTGTCATGAAACAGAATGTATTAAAAGATACAGGACACAAGCAGGACACAAGCATCTTAAGTATTTTGGTGGGGTCATAGGTGAGAAGATGCCCGATTCTGCCTACCTCAGGCTCCACCAGTCTTGGAGACAGTTCATGTTTTACATGAGTTTTTAATTCATTGCCATGTCTCCTACTCAACTGTCTTTTACTCTTTTTATGTTCAGTTTCCAAAACATCTGATTTTCTTTCCTCGGTTAGAAAGTAAGAGGTTTGTTTTGCGTCTTATACCAGTAATTAACTGGCTGTCTTTGCTATGGTCTGAATGTTTGTGACCTCATCAAATTACTATGTTGAAATTTTAACCACTAAGTTAATGGAATTAAGAGATGTGGCCTTTGGGGAGTTGATTATGGGAAATATTCTATCTGAGGACGCAGGGAAGAGTCAGCACTCTGTAACTTGGAAGGGGGCACCTTGATCTTGGACTTCCAGGACCCGAACTGTGGAAAATAAATTTACGTTTTTGTTTGTTTGTTTGTTTTTGTACAGGCAGTCTCACTTTATTGCCCTGGTAGAGTGCCGTGGCATAACAGCTCACAGCTACCTCCAACTCTTGGGCTTAGGCAATTCTCTTGCCTCAACCTCCCTAGTAGCTGGGACTACAGGGTGCCCACCACAATGCCTGGCTATTTTTCTGTTTTTTTGCTGTTCAGCCGAGGCCGGGTTTGAACTCATCACCTTCAGTATATGGGGCCAGTGCCCTACTCAGGTGCCCACAGGCTCTGCCCTAAATTCACATTTTTGTATAAGCTACTCAGTTTATGGTATTTTGTTATAGAAGCCCTAATTGTCTCAGACAGACTTATAGAGGTGAATTAAGATTTTTGACTTTCTTATAGATAAACTAATATTGGGCTAAATGATGTATAGGACTATTTCTATTCTTTAATGAACAATGTAATAGATTTTAGAAATGCATTTTAAATAAATTTGGATTGGCAATATTGACAGTCGCGTTTAAAAGCATTATATACATATTTAAGACTCAATTTGAATAAACTATCTTCAGTCATATAAGAAATTGAATTCCCTCTGTTTTTCTCACAGATGCATTTTCCAAGCTTTTTCATAGCATTACTTACTAAGTACTATTATTGTATTTGACAATTTTAGTTAACATAATAGAACATAATATTACACAGAGCATTTCTCTATAAGGTATGTTTAAAGTGGGACTTCAGCTAGTACAATGAAAAATATCCAATTATGACAAAATGGTGTGATTGCCTGAGAGACAGTATAACTGATAGAAAATTAAGAACTTCATTTTGCAAATTTTTAGCACAGTACATTTTGAAATACCCACAAACAGAATTGCCTCTGAAAAAAATCTCAAAACAGACTCTGTTAGTAAGGTTAAAACTTTTTCACTTTTTTGTGTATGTAAAATAATCTGCATGTCCATTAATTACTCTAAATCCTTTGCATTCCTTTAATATTGAGTAAATTTGAACCATGGAAGATAATATTAGTTTTATTTTTTTTAAAGAAGAATGACACATCAGTATTCTTTCTTATGTAATTGCTAATATTATTGAAGTTTATGGTGGTTCTTCACATTAGAAGAGTTAACGGTTATCATTTTCACAATGTCATAATCTAAATATTATTAAATGAATGGAATAATATATAATGTTCTTGCCTAGCATAAGTGGAAGATAATTGAAGTTCTTTGTCCCACACTGTAGACTATGTTTTTCATTCTTCAGGAGATGAGTAACGTTTGAATGAATTTTGTGAAAGAAGAACCGAGATCTTGTATTTAGGTTTTTATTTTCCTTTTAGACTTATGCAATCAAAATAATCTTATTCAAATGAATGAGAATAAAATATTTTCTCCTACAAAATGTTATTTGTTCACCAGTATTTTTATTTCAATTCCTTTCAATAAAAGTGCTGATTTTTTTCTTTTACTATCAATTATTTTCCAATAATAATTAGCAAATATTATTTGCAAATCATTTAGCAAATCAATGCTAAATGCTTTTAAGTTGACCAGACAGCTGCAGCATAAACTTCTAGTCAACTAGAGTTAATCCACTGAATTTTTTCAGAATTGAAATTTGACTGTATGAGGTCAAATTTTATGCTCTAGGTGTAACTATGACTTGTTATAATAAATCCTAATTACAATGGTGATTGTAATATTTGACCATTCAAATAGTGAAACAACTTACTTTTTCCTGGAGGGAGGGTGAATTCCTGATTCTTCTCAGGTTTTGACTGCACCACTTTCCTACAAGATGGCTATGTTTACTGTTCATGAACAGGAGTATTGGGGGAAAATGTATTTTCTATTTTCAACTTCAGAAAATCATTACTATAGAGCAATGTTTAAAACTTTGTAATAATTACTTGATAGTAATATTAAAAGTTAGGTAATAAGATGAGGAATATCAAATAACATCCTTCAAACCTCTAGGACAATATTTAAGACATGATATTCATTTTTAAATTAGTCTGCAATTTGCATTCCTGCTTAGATGATATAAGTTAGAGGAAGACAGATGTGTTTGAACTTTCATATAGAAAGAGTAAAAAATAACATATGTATACCTAAGCAGTCATAAATGTGGTATTAGCTATTATTAATTAGAGTGCATATTTAATACAATAATATTGCCCTGTATATGAAGAATTTATTCATTTACGAACAAACAAAATGCTCATGTTTGCCATGGGTAAACATATATTTTATAATGAAAACTTCTTAAGTTATCACATAAATATTGCAAACTAGCTAATTCTCTCTTTCTCTTTCAAAAAATTCCATGACGTGTGTATTGGTATCAAAACTGTAATAATCCATTCGTCTGTCATTGTTACACATCTTAATGCTTTTCTGCATATACTTGGTTATGGATTAACAAAAACAAAATGGGGATTTGAAAAAGTGAAAAATAGTTTTTTTGAAATACCAACATAGAAAGGATAGGGTTTGATGGTGTCTCAGAGATTATTCATCATCCCGTAATGAGAACAGCACACAAGCTCCACAAAGACTCAAACTCGGAGTAGATGTTATCTTTCAAATCATAAAATCTGAGAGCCCTGACATCTGGAACAAACCAACTCGTAGCAGTTTATAGCAAACGACAGGAACATACAAATAAACAGAATGAAAATCTTGTAGAGAGACAACAGCAAAATTACAGTTCCCAGAAAACAGAGACACATATGTCAAATGCACGTATTCTGTAATTATGATCTGATAAAAACAGAAATATTCCCAATACATGAAAATAAGAGACATGAATATCATAGCTTGTCATATCACATCACTACTTCAAAAAACAGCAAAAGGCATTTTAAAACTTCCCATTCTTCACCATTTTTTGTTCAACAACACAATTTGGTACATTTAAAATACATCTTTAAAATCTAGCAGAGCTATTACACATTCAAAAATGACTGATATTAAAAATGCTTTATAAAAGGATAATACCATACTCGCTATGGAAGTAACCATTGCTATTTTGGAGGCCTCAGACAGAAGTGCTGCTATTTTAGACTCCTATAAAAGGCAAAAGTGAGGTCACAGCACAAAAAGAATTAAAGGACAAACTGTATGATACCTGCATTTTCACGCTATGCTGCAGGAAGGTGGATGTCCTGAAGCTACGGCGGTGGAACTAATCAAACATGTACATCTGATTAATTTGGAAGTGTTTGAAGGCATTTGATCTCCTAAAGGGAAAAGTCATGAATTTCATAATGAGACCCAAAATGGAACAAGGCTATACCTATAGCCTTGAGAATATTTGTTTTGAGAATGCTTTCTTTATGTAAAAAAGAAAAGAAAAAGTATTCATTTTACTACATTTTCATATTTGTTTAAAATTACAGAATTAATAGACCTAGCTCCATGTAGAATCTCTCAGTTAAGCTAAAAGAAAAAAAAATCATCAAAAATCACACATCAACTGAAATACCAATACATTACTTGCCCCCATAATTTACAGAAAAAAAAGTCTCTTAATACACATCACTTCATTTCTAGGACAGTAAAGCCTTTGATGAGAATTTGTTTAGATATTCCTAATCAGATAGCCATGTTTAATAGCTTTTCCCATTCACCTCTTAATTTTTGTTATGGAGAGGACATCATTTAAATTGGTTATTGTAAGAAATGTTACTATGTATAAAAATAAGCATTTAATTGTTAAAACTCTAGTATACTTTCAATACATTATTAGACAATAAGGGATGTTTTAAATTAATATTATGTTTAAATACAGAAATATATTTTAAAAGCATTTAGAATAAAAGATGAGCCCGACTGAAGTACGTTGATTTCCCATTTTCTCAATGAAATAATGTAAAAAAGGGATGTTTGAGGACACATTTATTATGTCATATTTTAGAAAGCAAACCAATAGGATACATGTGTACAATTTATTTTTATTTTTTTAATTTATATATACCAATTTAAGTTGCATAGTAGATAGAACTATGTATATATAGTTTAGAATTGTAGTTAGAATATAAAAATAATGATTACAACTGAGTAACAAGCAGATAAACAACTCGATAAAATGGCAATAAATTATGACGCTTTGAGTAAGATAAAAGAACATAAATAGGCACAGAAGGAACTCATAAATCATTAGAAAAATGTGAAGGGATGCAATAAAAGTAAATCACTATATACTCACTAGAATAATTATTTTAAAAAAACCTTTCTTACTAAATAATTTTTATTTTGGAACATCTAAAATTTTTATTCATTCTCATAACTGTTTAGAAATGATACAGTAACTCTGTAAAGCACCTTTTCAGAAATGATACAGTTACTCTGTAAAGGAAAAGTGAAAAGAGTTCTCCATAAATATACAAAATAGTTAATAGCATTTTTTCATGATTTTTTTTTTTTTTTTGTAGAGACAGAGTAGAGTCTCACTTTATCGCCCTGGGTAGAGTGCTGTGGCGTCACACTGCTCACAGCAACCTCCAGCTCTTGGGCTTAAGCGATTCTCTTGCCTCAGCCTCCTGAGTAGCTGGGACTACAGGCGCC
>CAUYON010157066.1:0-26008 GCA_963573935.1 Arctocebus calabarensis
TTTTTTGAGACAGAGCCTCAAGCTGTCACCCTGGATAGAGTGCTGTGGCATCACAGCTCACAGCAACCTCCAATTCCTGGGCTCAAGCGAGTCTCCTGCCTCCGCCTCCCAAGTAGCTGGGACTACAGGTGCCCACCACAATGCCCAGCCATTTTTTGGTTGCAGCCGTCATTGTTGTTTGGCGGGCCCGGGCTGGATTCGAACCGGCCAGCTCAGGTGTACGTGGCTAGCGCCTTAGCCCGTTGAGCCACAGGTGCCGAGCCAGTCTTTCTACCTTTTATTCCAGTCCAGCCCTCCAGACATTTGAACTTGAGGTGGATCTCGGAAGCCCTCAGCAGCCTCCTAAGCATTCCTGCTTTCTTCAAGTGACCCTCAGGAGACCTGGTTTTGAAAACCTGTCACTTCTAGATCGTTATTATTATTATTTTTTAAAGAATTAAGTTTTTATTATGGACCATTTCTAGCATACACGAAAGTAGAAAGGATAGCTTCACCAACCTCCTCATGCCTATGAGGAAGTTTCAAAAACTAGTAAGTGACATTTTGCCAGTCATGTTTTCCTTTGTGTGTTTGTTTGCTGGAGCATTTTAAAGCAAACCCCAATGTTATGTCCTTTCATCTATAAGCTTCCATATGCTTCTCTAACAAAGAAGGACATTAAACAAACCAAACCAAGCTATTACGACAATGAACACAACTCACAGAAACGTCTAATATCATCTGTTACTCAGTCTGTATTCAGAGTTCCTTGATTATATCTAAGGTTGTTTTTATTTTTTTTAAATCAGGATTTAGAAAAAAATTCACATATTGCACTTGCTTGCTTCTGTCTTTGAAGTTTCTTTTATTCTGTGACAGCTTATTTAGCATTTTTCCCCATGGCATACATTTGTTGGAGAAATAGGATCATTTGTCCTGTTGATTATCTCACATTCTGAATATGGCTGATTGTCTCTTCATGGTGTTTACTTTTTCTTCTATCCCCTATACTTAACTGTAAATAGGTAGTTAAGTTGAGAGAATGATTGGAGTCACATTCACTTTTTTTTTTTTAAGATGAGAGCACTTCACAGGTGATGCTGTACACATATACTCCCCATTAAGTCACACTGTTCCACTCTAATCTAAGAGGGATTGGAGGTTCAGGTGGTATCAGTTTGATTTCTCCACAGGCCATCTCTTTTGAACATAGTCCATTTTGTCTACACTTCTCTCTTAAAGGGAAGCACCAAGGAGACTCATTACTCCAGCTGCGGTTGGATTATTGACAAGCAGTATCACCTCTCTTCCTTTAGACCAGGGGTCCTCAGACTACTGCTCCTGGGCCACATGCAACCCGCCGAGGACATTTATCCAGGCTGCTGGGTGTTTTGCCACTTTTGCCACAGCTGCCTGTCCTGCTTAGCAGCTGACTCGTCCAGGGCTGCAACGCGCATGTGTGGAATGTGTGCCGCACTCTCCAACTCCCCTCCTTCTCTCTGTCTCTTGACTCCTCCTCTAAGTCTTGGGTGCTTGCCTGAGGACCGAGGTAAGAACAAGTTAGGATTTATTTTTTTGAAGTTAGGAGGTCTATTTTTTTTTTTATTTTGCAGTTAGTAGGGCCTTTTTTTGCTTAAGTTAGGAGGTCTTTGTGCAGTGTGCATAGGAATTTTTTCATAGTTTTTTTTTAAACTATAGTCCAGCCCTCCAATGGTCTGAGGGTCAGTAAACTGGCCTCCTGTTTAAAAAGTTTGAGGACCCCTGCTTTAGACCTCATGCACATTGTTAAGGCAGCTGAAGGCCTCATTAACTCATTAGGGCCTGTGTAGCACACTGCTAACTTCATCTGAGCTCAACTTTGAATATATGACCTAAGTCTTTCATTCATGGACTTTTACAAAGTCCTGTTTTCCATTCCACATGAACTTTGTTGGTTTTCTGGTTTCGAGTGAAAGTCCTTATATTTATCAAAGTAAAGTTTGTCTTGTTTTAGCCAGCTCTTCAAGGTTCATTTCCTTTGTGATTTTGCTATTATAAAAAGGCTGGAAGGGGAAGAGGCCTCAGAAAGTATTGATTTTAGCCCTGTCACTTTATAGATAAGGAAAATAAAGCACAGAGATTGCCTGTTTTGGATTAAGTTGCTCACGGTCATGCACAGTGGAGTAGACTGTTATCCTGGTGACCTCCCCAGGGAACTGCACTTTCAGGTCTTTACATATTTGTCATCCCTTCCCACAGGGGCACTGGGTGTGGGCAGGAGATGTGGCTAATGTGACATCAACAAGTAATGTAAGCAAAGGTTCAATAAGCACTTGCACATTGGGACTTGGAATGCTTGCTCTGGGGAGCCAGATGCTGCACAGTACAAAAATACCAGGCTAGACTTGGTGGAAAGAACCCTTGAGGGTGAGAGGCCTCAGCCTACATGTTCTACCCCCAGTCATGTGAGGGCCCTCACTCTACACTATGTGAGCAGAAGAACCATCAGCTGAGCCCTGTCAGCCCATAGAATCGTAAGAAATAATCAATTGTGACTGTTAAGCCTCTACTTTTGGGGTGGTTTGTCATACAACAATAATTTCAGTTATATTGAAATAGAGCTGTCTGTGGATGCTAGGGTGAGAATCCATGCCTCACTCAGAATGGCAGTCCTTCTCCACCAGGCCAGCCTACCTTCTGCAGCCATTTATCTTTAAGGATGTCATGTGCCTGTGAACCTTTGCTCAAGTCAAGTCATCTCAAAGGAGCTTTCTTTCTTTCTTTCCTTTTTTTTTTTGCAGTTTTTGGGAGGCTGGGTTTGAATCCGTCACCTCCAGCATATGGGGCCAGCACCCCACTCCTTTGAGCCACAAGCACCACCCTCAAAGAACCTTTCTTACCACACCATTTAAAACTGCAATCTGTAGCCCACCTGTGGTGCCCCTTATCCCTTACCCTTCTACTTCTTTTTTATTCTTTATCACTTAACCTTTAGCATCAGGATAATTTACTGAATTATTATATGTATTTTGGTTCTGTCTTCTCTTTCTAGAGGCTACACCCCATCAGGGCAGGGATTTGGTCTGTTTTCTCTTGCTGTGTCCTAGCACTTGGAACAGGACCTAGCCCATAGTAGGAACTCAATATTATTGGTTAGGTGGATGAATAAATCTACCAGTTATCTCAGATTTTGGTTTTCCTCCAATATTTTAATCATACCTTCCATATCCTATCCAGGTAGTCAATGGAAGTGTTGAACATAATTGCCAGATACCTTTCTTAAGGCTGATAGCAATCCACTAATTAATTTAGTTATTGCACAAATATTTATTGAATCGCTGCTGTGCACCAGGCACTGTTCTAGAGTCTCTAGCAGTGCATGAACAAAGCAGTCAAGAATCTGCAAGGTTCTCTATGGAGCTTGCATTCTACAGGTGGTAAGGGGAGGGATGGGAGAAAACAACTAGATGAGTAAACCATAGGATGTACTGGGAATAAGGAGCGCAAGAAAGTTGATAAGGGACTGGGGGCTACAAGGAGGTAGAAGTTAGGAGTCTAAATTTTAAACCTTCTGGTCAGTGATGGTCTCCCTGAGGAGGTGAGGTTAGAACAAACTTTTACAAAGAGGTGACTAACATGTAGAGAATATGTTGTAAATATTTCATGAAATTTTATAATACATATTTTATAAAGGCATAGTTGGCTACAATTTCTCCTATTTCCCATTTTCTCTACGTATGGTGACTTAGGAACACATTGTAGATATTAGTTGAATGAGTATTGGTAGACATTCATGATGTAGCTGTCTCTGGTGTTCCTCAAGAGTCCATTAGATAACTAAGGTCCAGAGAGGTAAAGTGACTGCCCAAAGTAAAACAGCTAGTGTTTCAAGTCATCTGAGAGCTCAGCAATCCTGACTCCCACTTCAGTGACTTTTCCACTGTTTCATGCCTCCTGTGAGGTCATCAAAGGACCAAGAGAGTGTGGAAGACACCATTGTCCTGGATTATTCACGAAGATGTAGGAACAGTTCAAAGGAGAACACACATTCAAAGAACAGACAAGCATACAGGAGATCAGGAATGCTGAAAAGAATTGCAAATAGAAGGAGAAAAAAAGGCTATAGTCATAGAGAAATAATCAATCTCATCTCCACTAAATACGATTCATTTGCATTTCTATTGACAAGAATCATTTGCATTACTAACAGCTTTCTTAAGTTGAAAAATAGCTTGAAGATAATGAAAGATGCAGATATCCTAGGAGTGTGCTAGAAAGAACACACAGTAATTGCTATATGCCCGTTTCAAAGTCTTCCCCAATTTTTTACTGACATGAAATTACATTTTTCTGTGACTTTTAGTTTCCTCACCCATCAAATGGGGATAAGAACACCTGCCTCAGAAGATAGCTTTGATTATAGTAGGTGATGTTGAATGGTTTGATACTTGCACAATATTTCATGAAAGTAGAAAATTATTGTATTTATTGCTTTTCAAATTACTGTAGAGCTCAAATTAAAAAGTCTCGATCTGGAAAGTGTTTAGAACTATAATAACATTTCTTTAATATCCTCTGACCTTTTAGAGTTCAATTTTTGAAAAGGCTTACCAAGCAATTACCAATAGGAAATGGACAGAGAGCAAAAATAAGAGATTCACAAGAAAGATGTATGCACAGATGCTAAATATATGAAAATAGTCTTAATCTCAGCCACGTTACTGTGGGTGTAACTAAATGTAAATAAAATAGTATGGAAAAACACTGGCCCTTCAGACTGGCAGATATTTAAAAGCTTTGGAAAGGGTTTGATGAAACAGGCACTCTGAGATATAAGGAAGTATAAGAGTTTGTAAATCCTTTTGGAAGGCAATTTGACATCAACTGTTGATATTCTAAATGCAAATCTCTTTGACTCAGTAATTCTATTTTCAAAAATTTAGCTGATATACATGTATCTAAATACTGTGTGGAAGAACGTTCACTGAGGCTTCTTGATAACAAAAACTGGAAATCACCTCGACAGGACACTGAGGCTGTCAGTGACATCCTCAGTGACAATTGGCTGAGCCTATTGTGACATTACTGATGCAGATGTTGCAGATGTTGAAGCAGATTGAAACGGACCTCATGGGACATCATCCTTAGATACTTCATTAAACGGAAGAATCAAGTTGAAGAACAATACTACGATCTCATTTGTGTGAGAAAATAACAAAGATATCTTTATCTATAATAGTTCTGTGGCTTGGTGGGATCTCATCTGGTCTAGGCTGACTCAGATGATCTCCACTGGGCCTGCTCAGGTGTCTGTGGTCAGCTGGCCAGGCAATGGCTGCTGAGAGAGGTAGGACAGCCTCAGGTCACAGGTCTGGGTGTGGCAGGCTGTTAGCTGGGGCAACAAGGGATGGGGCTCTATGACTCTCACTCAGCTTCTTTGTTTAGGGGTCCCAGGATTCCAAAAGCACACAGGCAGACGCTATTTGGGCTCCCGAAGCTGAAGGCTGAGATTTCACACATCACTCCCACTGCCTTCCACTGGTTAAAGCAAGTCAGAAGGCCAGGTTGGATTCAAGGTTGGGAAAGTAGATCCCTCCTCTTGATGGACAGAGCTACACAGTGTTACTCTGTGTTTACCAACTCTGTAATCCCCCCAAATGCAGCTCTCTTCCCTGAGCTCTCCTGCACCCCCACTTGGGTGTCTAAAGAAATTGCAAGCTTAACACGTCTATTAACAAACTCTATTTACTTATCCGCCCCCAACCTCCTTCCTCCTTGGTCTTCCGCCTTTATTCTAGTTGTTCAGCTAAAATCCTGACATTTTTAAAACATTCTTTTTTAAAAAAAATTTTGTGTGTGTGTGTGTTATTTTTTAATTTTGCTTTTAATTTCAGTTGGCTTGCACTCTTCTTAGTTTCCTTGTTTTTTTTTTTTCATTGCCCTTCCTTGTAGTGATTCCTTGTGCCTGTTGCCTCCCAAGTAGCTGGGATTACAGGTGCTCGCCACAACGCCTGGCAGTATTCTTTCCTGGTAGTAGAGATAGGGTCTTTTACTCTGGCTCACTCATGCTTATGCTGGTCTCGAACTCTGTGAGCACTGGAAATCCACCCACCTCGGCCTCCCACAGCGCTGGACTACAGGCGTGAGCCACCATGCCCGGCCCTGACAACATTCTTGATAACTCTTTTTTCTAAACAAGCAGCCAATCCAGCATTCAATCCACCTTCTTGACATCAGCCACCATCACACATCAGCCCACGACCACGTCCCCACTATTCTCCCTGCTTTCACCTTCCCCACTGGGCTCTATTCCTCACACAGTTGCGGGAGAGATCCTGGGAGGATGGGAGTCAGACCGTACCTCTCAAAAAACCTCAACTGTTGGATGGCACCTGTGGCTCAAAGGAGTAAGGGGCTGGCCCCATATGCTGGAGGTGGAGGGTTCAAACCCAGCCCCGGCCAAAACCTGCAAACCCCCCCCCCCCAAAACAAAAAACTTCAACTGTTTTCCTGTCCCAATAGGAATAAAGTCAGTTTTTCCCATGGCCAACTTAGAAGGCCCTGTGTCTACTCCCCTTGCCCGGTGCTCTCTGCCCCAGCTCCAAGGTGATCCAAGGTGCAAAATACCATCTTGCCTCAGGGCCCTTGCTCTTCATATTTATTCAGTCTGCCTGAAACATTCTTGCCCAACTATTTGCATGGCTTTCTCCCTCACTTCTTCCCTGTTTGCCCTCAGATAGACTCATAGACTCACCCCTCAGACCATCCTGTTTAAAATAGCTGCATGTTCACGCTGCCATTCACTAGCTCCACATCAACACTTGACATATTTTACATTATTTACTTATTGTCTCTCTCCCATCACTAGGACCATAGCTCCATGAGATCAAGGATCATCGCTGATTTTTTTATACTGCTATGTCCAGGGCCTGGCACACAGTAGGTGCTCATTACTTGCTCTACCCACATGAAATGGGCACACACTCGTGCACGAGTCTATTATGTGCATAGAAAATTCCTGGACGGATACAGAAAAAACACGGCAGCAATTACTTCCAGGGAGTGAGCCAGCAGTGTCACCAGGTAGAGAGGCAAATGTTCATTTTCACTGATGACCTGCAGTGCCTGAATTTTTGCCAACAGTATATAATTTTAGACATGAAAATGTCAATAAATAACAGAACAATTAGTGGTTTTCCTCAGTTCTTTCATAGTTTACATTTTGCTATCAAAGGAAATGTTCTGGTACTGGAGGGATCTCCTGTGGGAACTGGGGGGTGGGTTACCCAAAGGCCACTGCTGGAAGTCACAGGAGGGAGAATGAAGGGCCTAGAGGGCAGGACTCGGGGGACAAGGAGAAGTGGACAGGGAGCTCTGGGGTTAAAAACCAGGGGAGATCACGTCCATGCACAGAGAAAATGCTGCATGGGGTGGGCAGGCTGAGAATTACAGCAGAGAGGCCCTCCTGGCCAAGAGCTCTTAGAAATAGGATAAAATTTCAAGATAATCTTGGAGGAATAGATATAGAGAACAGCCAGGTGGAAAATACCTGCTACCGAGAGTAGGCCAGGGAGCTGGTTCACCTCTTCTTGGGCAGATCCGCACTTAGGCAGTGGCAATGTGTGAGCTAAAGCGTCTGGCAGAGGTCTGAGCAGGAGGTTATGGGATACCCAAGGACCAGGACTCTGAGCACTGGGCCGTGCTGTCCAGCTGGGAGTGAATCATTTGCAGAGAGGTCAGTAACGCACAGGATTCATTTGACAAGGTGTTGAACTCCTGCTCTGTGTTCAGAACTTTTATTCAGGGCTATCTGCCCTCACTAAACCACTGTGTCTAAACTCCTGAAATGAAAGAGAATCTTTTTTTGGCTGTGGTGAGAACTGGCTTAAGCTCTGGCTTCCGCCAAAGAGTATCAGCTTAAGTATCTGAGAAGTCCAGGGGGGCTGGGTCTGTCACTCACTTGTGTCTCCAGGCTCAGGCCTCCTTCCTTCACTGTGTTCTCCTCTGTATCAGCCAGACTCTCGAGCTCACGTTGTTCCATGTTCACACCAAAAGAAAAAGACTGTTTCCAAGGGGCACCATAAACATCGAGGGTTGAGTGCAGATGGCCATGCCTGAGGTACACACCATTTCCCAATCTAACTATCCCCAAGGATTACAGGGTAGGGGAGGAGGGTGAAATGCCTTGATCAAAGCTGGGTGGCAGACGCTCTTAGGGTACATGAAGAGATGGAGTCAGCCCCACCAAAACCATGTGGATTGAGGGTGGAGTCCCCTTTGGGAACCTGAAGTGTGAGTATCAGAAGAAGGACAAATGGAAATTGAGTTGACAAACAAGAGGTGTTCATTGCAGAATCTGAAATGTTACCTATTTGTACCATATAGGAGTGCTTTCAGCTGCAAGAAGACCAAACCAACAATGGCTTACACAAATAAGGATTTAAATTTCTCACATAATGAGGAATCTGGAATTAGGGCCAGTGTGTCTGCGAGTCTCGTAACCTTTCCCTCATGTTCACATAGTGGCTGCTTCAGCTCCAGCCATCATATCTGCATTCAAATTAGGAAGAAGCAGGAAAAAGATCATCAGCTACATCTGCCCCTTCTACCAGAAAAAATATAAAGCTTTCCTATAAATCCCCTAACAGACTTCCAGTAGGATGCTTTATCCAGAACTTGGTCACAAAGCTACACCCAGATGTGAGGGCAGCTGAGCAAGTAAGTATTTAGATTTTCCAAACCTCTATAGTGGAAACTGGCAATGGAGAAGGAGGCTGGGAATGAGTTAAAGAAAACTTTGGCATTGGTTCATTGTATATTTATCTTAGTTTATTTTGTGCTGTTATAACAGACCACCACAGATTAGGTAATTTATAATAATAGAGATTTATTGGCTTACAGTTCTGGAGGCTGGGAAGTCCAAGATTAAGGGGCCAACATTTGGTGAGGGTCTTCTCTTGTGTCATCCCATCACGGAAGGGCAAAAAGAGGGAGAGAGAGAACGGGGGCTGGGCAGGGGGGAAGAGTGGGAGAAAAAGAGGGTCGAAATCATTCTTTTATAAGGAACCCACTCTGGTGATAATGGCACTTATCCATTCATGAGGACAGAGCCTTATGGCCTAATCACCTCCTAAAGGTTTCACCTCTTAATATTGTTATGATGGCAATTAAATTACCAACACACACTTCTTTTTGGGGGGATATATTCAAACCATAGCATTATTTATATAATTTTACCTTAAAAAAATTGTCCTTGAATTTCTCTCAAGTCTCTAGTCATCATAGCTAGAATACGAGCCTATTAAAATCTGATAGGGAGGCTCGGCGCCTGTGGCTCAGCGGGCTAAGGCGCCAGCCACGTACACCTGAGGTGGCGGGTTCGAATCCAGCCTGGGCCCGCCAAACAACAATGACGGCTGCAACCAAAAAATGGCCGGGTGTTGTGGCGGGCGCCTGTAGTCCCAGCTACTTGGGAGGCGGAGGAAGGAGATTCGCTTGAGCCCAGGAATTGGAGGTTGCTGTGAGCTGTAATGCCACGGCACTCTATCCAGGGTGACAGCTTGAGGCTCTGTCTCAAAAAAAAAAAATCTGATAGGGATTCTTTATTATTATTATCAAGCCTCAGAGCTCTCTGAAGATCTGATGAAAGCAATGAGCCCTTTCCTTGGGAGAAATAAACATACAGACACACCTGATATCACATTCTGTCTGGGGAGTTCCTTGACTTGCTAGGGCTGGTTTAAGAACTCCTGGGATATGGCTCAGTGCCCGTAGTTCAGCGGCTAGGGCACTGGCCACATACACTGGAGGTAGAGGGTTCGAATCCAGCCTGGGCCTGCCAAACAACAATGACAACTACAATCTTGTGGCAGGCACCTGTAGTCCCAGCTACTTGGGAGGCTGAGGCAAGAGAATCACTTAGACCAAGAGTTTGAGGTTGCTGTGAGCTGTGAAGACTGGGCACTCTACCGATGGCAATATAGTGAGACTCTGTCTCAGAAAGAAAAAAAAAAGGAACTCCTGGGAAAGAGCTTGAGACCAGATCTAGATCATAAGCAGAAAGGGACAGAACGTGTTTGGGGGAAAATAACTTTTTCTTAACATGTGTGGCGTGCTTGCTGCATTCTAAAATGTACTCACTCGCATAACTATCACAGAAACCCCAAGACACAAAACTGCTGTTATTATTCAGGGAACAGGTCCACAGGGGAGATGTCTCTTGTCTCCGGTCACACAACTGGTAAGAATTCTAACATGATTCCTTTGTGTCAAAGATATAAGGTAAAGGGAATAAAGTAGTTCCTGGAGGGTAGAGAAAATTCCTTAGAAAGGAAGAAATATTCCTCCAAAGTCAATGTTCACTGCCGCAGAGAAGTTGAGACATCTGGTCACCTGAACCTCTCATGGTTGGACAAATCTTGTTTCTAGGGAGCCTGGGAGAGGAAGGTATAGGCTGAGACCCCAGAGTGGGGGGGACCTGCATCTCTCCCATTCCCTTGGAAGTTTGGAGATCATCAGCTCATCCACGCCCTATCACGAGGGTGTGTGGAATGGCCACGAGAGGTTTAGAATAAGTGAGACCCACTGTGTGGCCCAGGGCTCCCATGGCCACAGAAGGCTGTAGGAGAGCCCTCGGCTTTTTCTGTGCTCCCGAGAGACAGGAAGCTGGAGGACATTCGCGACTGGGCTGGGAGGCTGCAGACGAGGGGGAGTGAACCCCCAGTAGGGGGCTGGATGAGGTGGTGCTTCCCTAGGGCAGAGGGGTCATCCCCAAGGTGGATAAACTCACCTCAGTGGATGCCAGAAGGGGACACTGAGATGCCGGGAAGTGACATCCGTGAGAGATTGTTGTGTCTTTTGCACAAATACTTTCTCACCCTCAGCCTAGAAACTAGATCCCTGTGGGAAGGAGGGGACAAGAGAGGGACATTCTCCAATGTGCCTGTCTTTAAACCTGAAGGGTCTATACCTGCAAACAATATAGCAAGTAAATCCAGTCATAGCAAAATGCTAGAAATTACATTTTGCGCATGGATTAGGGTCATCAAATGGGTACCTGCTACTCAAGTTATGAGCTACCAATTTTGTAACTGAAAAATTTCCCCCTTGGTCCCTAGCCTTCTCCTTTCATCCCGAGTTGTCCAGAGACTGTGTGTCAGTAGCCACATTCGTGGGCTTTGATCTGGCACTTCTAAGTTTGCAAAGCGTATTTCCATCCTGGGAGTGTCCTGTGTATTCTGGCATAGCGCATTGCTACCTTGAGCTTATGAAAAAATTGAGGCTTAAATGGCGAGGCTGCATAGCAAAGCGGGAGTGCAGGACTGAACCAAGGCTCCCCCACTTTCAGTCCGGCTCCTGGATCGGTCAGGGCCCCAGGTAGATTGCAGAGGTTCCGGGAGTTGGGGAAGGTTCCTGGAACTTCACTTCAGACTTGCGCAGAGAGGTCAGTCCAGACTGTCCAGCTCAGGGGAGCAGGCCCTGTTTCTCCCAGCAAGGACAGGTCTCATCTCAGGGCTGGGATCCAAAGCAGCCACTTTCCCGGTGCAGTCTGGGAATAACAACATCAGTCCACACTGGGCCTCACTCTTGCACTTGGCAAGGTACCATCGCTTCCTCTCAGAGTCTCCTGACGGCTCTTTGAGCAGGGCAGGTGGGAGTTCCTACCTCCACTTTAGACAGGAAAACTGAGGCTCAGACAGTGCGGGGATCTGCATAAGGTCTTGCTGCAAGGGAATAGAGGGAGGGATGGAGTCTCAGGCTTTCCAGGGCAGTGGGGCCGGTCTGCCGACTGGTCTACTTGTACATATCCCGGAAAGATCCACTGGATGCAAAGAGTCTACTGTCTTACTCTTTATTCTCGCCAGAAATGACATCTCTTCCCAATCCTGTGGAATAACTAAATTCTGTTTCAATTGTTAAAAAAATAATCCCTATATTTATCTCTTACTCTGCGATGTGCAAATTAAAGCCACAAAGAATAGGCTAGACATGGGCCAACTGCAAGGTCATTGAACAAGTGTACTGCTTGCAAGGGAAGGTCAGAACCATCCTTTGATCTGTCTGTATAGAACCCAAGTTGTCCATCGCTATATCCAGTCCCATTTATGGAGCACTCAGTAGCAGCATGAATGAATGAATGAATGAATGAGCAAACGAACGCAGGCGTGCATGCACGCACAAGCAGCCTCTCTTGGCCTCCTCTGTGTCTCAATGCTCACCATGGTTCACCTCACCAAAAGTGAGGGTCAGAAGCATCCTTAGAACTCATCTTGTCCAATTGTCTCGTGTTACAGATGAGGTCTAGAGGGGGCGTGGGACTGGGTGGAGGTCACTCTGCAAGTTGGAGGAGACGCAGGTGCAGGAGGACAAGCTCCTTGCTCCAGAGCTGATCTTGAGATCTCATCCAGCCTGCCTTCTGAAGCAGGAGACACTTGAGCTGTCCTCTATCATTTACTTTGCTGCTGAGCCTGGTGCAGCCTTCCAACAGGCTTGCTCAGGGTGGCTTCTGGGGCCATCTTTGGATTGTGAGATTGATTCTCTCCAGGGCCCAGGGTACTCCTGCCACCTGTCTTCACCTGGAATGGAGAGTGGCTCATTTGGAGAGAGGATGTCCAATCCCTATGTCAAAGTAGCACAGACACTGCCCCATTTGGGGTGCGGAGGTGGAAGGAAGCATAGGGTGGGAATGCAGGTCTGTTGGATGAGAGGACCTGGGACAGGCTGTGTCTCCCATGGGTGTTGTGGGAGGAGGGTGATCCGGGCAGGGAACCAGGCAGAGGCCAGCTGACCTTGAGCTGGTGGACAGCTCCCCATAGGAGGAGCCATCCTGTGCAGTGCAGGGGACATCAGCACGGGGCCCTGTCATGGAGAGGTCAGGAGAGAGCAGTGAGTCCCCGGTCTAACCTGGAATGTCCCTGAAGCCCCCAGCCTTTCCTCCCATGGCTTGGGCAGTGTGGGATGGGGAGTGTGACCAACTTGTCCTGGTTTGTCCAGGACTTTCTGCCTTTAGCACTGAAAGTCCTAGGTGGACCTATGCAAACAGGGATCGTTGGTCACTGTCAGTTTGGAGAAATGCATGACTTGGGCCTGGGAAACCTGCTCCTAATCCCTGCACTTTCAGCAGTTGTTTGATGCAGTAAAGTCCCTTTGCTTCTCAGAGCCCAACTTCTGCATCAGCAGGACATGAATAAATGAAAAATCCCGCCTCAGAACAGCACTGTGGGTACATAAAAGCCTTGCCCCCCAGGGCAGGCTGGGAGTGTCTGTTCTGCTCACTGGTCTATCCCCAGTGTTTAGCACCTGGTGTGCGCTCAGAAGTATGTGCTGTCTCCATGGAGGGCTAATATGTAGGGAGCACTTCCTAGGTGCCAAGCATTCTCTGTGTTTCCATTGTTTCATCCTTAGGGACAAGGCGATTCTTCCAGGCCATAACGCTGGCAAGTGCAGAGCTGGGTTCAAATCTGGACAGTCTGACTCCAGAGCTCATGTCTCCAAACTCTGTGCACTGTGCTTTCTTATGACCCATGACCCTTTCCTATGACCCTGTTTTGTAAACTGGGAAGTTTTGCACAAATAAACCATTCCCTGGAGAAGGAGAGGCACTATGATTGTCACTAGGGGAGGAGGACATGAGGAGAGAGAGGGGCAACCTCCAAGCCCCTTGCACTTTTTATAGTCGGCAGAGCTGCTGAGCTATTTCCTCACATCTGGCTCTGGTTGGGATGTCCCAGATGATGGCTCCCTCCAACCTCCCCTTGAGGACTCAGCATTTACCGCCATGTCTGGATTTGTGGGCAGGGTCACGTCGGCCTTGCACAGCTGCTGCGGAACCCCAAGGCTGCCAATCTTCTCTTGCTTCCGCCACTTGGCCCGCTGATTCTGGAACCAGATCTGTGGTGAGGGAGAGAGGAAGAAGGTAAGCAAATGAGTGTTCCTCTATCAGGCACCACCTCCTTCAAATGCATAATAATGATGCCTTTCCAGGGACTGCACTTTCCCGTCTCCAAAGCTCTGTGGCATCCAGGATTGCTTTGGAGCTGGAGGTCAGCCTTCCCAAGGGGATCAGGGTTGCAAACCTGCAAGGCCTGTGGGGCCTGGGGTCCTGCCTGAGAGCAGCAGCTGGGTGCCACACCTAGCAGGGAACAGCAGGGTCTGTGTTGAACAGAGCCCAGAGGAGACAGCTCTCAGCTCTAGCCAGCAGTCACCACGTGCAGGTGTGAGTCCAGCATTGCAGATTAACCCAATTTACAGGGTGGAAATCTTGATTTATATGTGAAAGCTTCTAAGTTTCAAAATACTGTGCAGACGAAATGAAAGCCACATGTGGGTCACTGGCAGGCCACCAGTTTGCGACCCTGTGGGCCTCTTGGCATCTGTAGGTTGAACAGGGGCAGCTCCTCATATTCCTGCGTGCCCTGATGGTGTCTGGAACGTGGCCATTTCATATGTGGCTTTTCTGCTGAGGCAGGTGTGGGATTCTGGGCTCTGCGGCAGGCACAGGTGCTACCCACCTAGCTGGCACCTGATTCCACATGGGAAGGAAACAGGGAGAAATCCACAGGGCTGGTCCTTAGCCAGAAGGAAAGGAGGTTGGGAGAGAATAAAGAGTGGAATGGTGGCCTGACTTTGCATTAGAACAAAAATAAAAGCGGAGTGACTTAGAAAACTGTGTCCAAGTGAGTGCCACCAGAGGCACGATTGGGTCTGGTGGCATTCCCTATGCGAGAGTGGCACTCGCAAAACAAGGGACGTGTGCAAAGGGCAGGATGTGCTTCTGGTGAGTGACAGTGGCCTTCTGTGTCTCTAATCTTACAAGCAATGGATGCTCTGGGTGGAAGAGATCACAGATGATAAGTGAGGCTACTGGTGCTTAAATTAGGTCTCTGACCATGCATCTGCGGTCCTTGTCACATATGTGCTGTCTCCAAGGTGATCCCTATGTGGTCTAGGTCAGGGGTTAGGCTACATTTGGCCTGCCACCTGTTTTCCAATGGCCACGAGCTAAGGATTGTTTATATATATATATATATTATTTTTTTTTTTTTGTAGAGACAGAGTCTCACTTTATCGCCCTGGGTAGAGTGTCGTGGCGTCACACTGCTCACAGCAACCTCCAGCTCCTGGGCTTAAGCAACTCTCTTGCCTCAGCCTCCCGAGTAGCTGGGACCACAGGCGCCCGCCACAGCGCCCGGCTATTTTTGTTTTGCAGTTCGGCCGAGGCCGGGCTTGAACCCGCCACCCTCGGTATATGGGGCCGGCGCCCTACTCGCTGAGCCACAGGAGCCGCCCTGGTTTTTATATTTTTAAATGGTTAAAAAATTAAAAGATTAATATTCTGTGACACAGGTAAGTAATACAAAATTCAAATTTTGGTGTCGTGAATGAAGTTTTATTGACACCCACCATTGCCTTTATGCTCCCATGGCCGGGTTGAACTGTCGCTGTCACCCTGTACACCCTGTAAAGCCTAAAGTCATTACTTTCTGGCTCCTTAAAGAAACTTTGTAGATCCCTGTTCTAGATTGCCAAGACCTATTTTGTGAATGAGTATGTGTGGTGGACAATGTTCTGGAACTGTTCCCAAGTGGAGGGGAAGGAACAGAGCAGAGAGCCATGGTGGTCACTGATGCCACCTCTCCCCTTTCCATTCCCCAAAGGGAGAAACGGGGTGGCCTCATTTCCTAGAAAATAATGCTTGGCTGTTTGATTGTGGATCAAGCCAATGGAAACTTTTGGGAGACATTTGCCTCTCCCCCAGTAGCCGAGGGCATGGGGCTGGGATTGAGGCAGGGATGGCTGTACCTGTACCCGAGCTTCTGGGAGATTGATCCTGGCCGCCAGCTGGCTGCGGGTGTGCACATCTGGGTAGTGGGTGAAGTGGAAGATCCTCTCCAGCTCTTGCAGCTGCTCGGAGGTGAAGGTGGTACGGACCCTCCTCTTGCTCTTCCTCTCTTCTGCACAGGAAAGGAACGAGGCAGGGTCAGTGGCCTTGGTGTCAGCATCTCGGTGAAACTTTTGGGTTTCCTTGACCTACCCTTTCTTTCAACTCTGCTGACCCTACGAGTGTTGGCCCCTGGCAAATCCTCTCTGATCGTGCCTTTCTGCTGCTCAGATGCCGTCTATGATTCTCTCTTGCCCACAACAGGAGATGGCAAACCATTGCCTCGAGACCAAATCTGGCCCACTGTCTGTTTTCTTTCTTTCTTTCTTTTTTTTTTTGAGACAGTCTCACTATGTCACTCTTGGTAGAGTGCTGTGGTGTCACAGCTCATAGCAACCTCAAACTCTTGGGCTTAGGCAATTCTCTTGCCTCAGTGCCCAGCTATTTTATGGTTGTAAGTTGTCATTGTTGTTTGGCAGGTCTGGGATGGGTTCAAACCTGCCAACTCCAGTGTATGTGGCTGGCACTCTAGCCACTGAGCTATAGGCACTGAGCCTCCACTGTCCGTTTTTATTATTTATTTATTTATTTTTTTGAGACAGAGTCTCAAGCTGTCACCCTGGATAGAGTGCTCTGGCATCACAGCTCACAGCAACCTCCAATTCCTGGGTTCAAGCGAGTCTCCTGCCTCTGCCTCCCAATTAGCTGGGACTACAGGTGCCCACCACAATGCCTGGCCATTTTTTGGTTGCGGTCGTCATTGTTGTTTGGTGCCAGGGCTGGATTCAAACCCGCAAGCTCAGGTGCACGCGGCTGGCGCCTTAGCCTGTTGAGCCACAGGCGCTGAGCCCACTGTCCATTTTTAAATAAAGTTTTATTAGAACACAGCTATTCCCATTGGTTTATGTATTTTCTCTGACAGATTTTACACCATAATAGCAGAATTGAGTCATTGCAGCAGAGACCATATGTCCTGAAAAGATCAAGATAATTACAATCTGGCCCTTTACAGAAAAAGTGTTCCAACCTTGGCCTACACAGCAAAGGGTGAGCTGTACAGCACTCAAGGCCCTTGGCAGTCTGTGTCCAACCTACCTGTCTAGCCTCAATTTTGCTCAGAGCCACCTATGTCCAGTGCAAAATGAAAATGTGGGGTTCCTTGTTCAAAAAGCAGGAGAAAAACTTTTCTCTTTTTTTCCAGTCTCACTCTTGAACTGTAGTGGTGGGTTTTTCGTTGCTATTTCACACTGTGCTCCCTGAGAGAATGCCAGGGTTCTTCCAGGATGTGTGTAGACCCTTGCAGAAACCTGGGGTCCCACCCTGAGACCTGGGGATATAGCTGCCCAGGTCTTGAAGCAACTTGGCTTCATGTTGCAACTCCCTGCCTGTCCTGGACTCTTCTCAAACCTGCGCCCAACCCCTTCTTCTCCCATGATGGAAGGAGGCAGAGGTCACTGGGTAGGGGCAGGGAATCGGTTGGTCAAGAGCTCATCCTGGGAAAGTGGGAGGTGGTGAGAGGGGCACTGACTGTAAGTTGAGCCATGAAGCCTCTGGCACATGCTTTGCTGTCACATGGGGTATCACTAACCAAACACAATTCAAACACACAATTATTAAGAATTTCAAAATGGCGACCACAAGCCTTTAATCCTACCCACTGGGGCCGCCTTCTGAGCACAAGGCTGCTTACTATCTCTGCAACACACTGCGTGTGTGCTTATCTCTCTGGTTTTTTTCAGGCAGTTGACTCTATCTGGGATCACCTCTTCTCTCTTATCTGCAATTCTAATTTCTATTCCTTCTTCAAGACCTGAATTCATTCTTAATAATCTCCAAAAATTCCTTCTTAATCTTTCTAACCCGAGGCTATCTTTCTGACTGCAAGTATCTTGATTCAATTTCTTAGTTTTATCATTCATTCATCTACATTTTTGTTAAGTACACACTCCTTTGCTCCAGGCATTGCACTAGGCAGTGGGTTGTAGAAAAGACGAGGACTTGGTCCTCCAATGGGAAGCACCTGTGTTGTCCGGTGAGGTGGGAGGATACAGGCAGGCTTGCATAGGACCCAGAGTATGTAATAGTCACTGCTCTAACAATGTGAGGTGGACACAAGTTTGGATTTATCTGCCCAGAACTACCCTTTGCTGGGGCCAGCAATGCTTTCCTTTGGAAACCATTCTTCCCACACACCAACCAAGTAGTTGTAGTAGAAACTGGATTGATCCAAGGATGGGGACCTGAACTGAACCTATCAGAGTCCATCTCTGGAATTTTTTCCATAGAACTATGAAACAGATTCAGACCCCTGGTAGTGATGCAATGGCAGTGGATGTGCAATATGAAATGAGGTCTGCCAGCCGCCATCTTTCTTGCCATTCTGCTGAAGTTGTTTGTAGGGAGAGAGTATCTAGCCAACTTTGTAATATATTTTGGAGGGAAGGGTGGGGAACCTGTGGCCTTCTGATTTCAGGATTGTTCTTTTTTTAAGGACCAAAGGAAGCAAGACAAGCGTTAATAAAAGGGCTTGTTATGTAAAATTTGGATTCAGTCAGAAGGCCACACTCAAGGATCCAGAACTAAGCTTTTGTCATTTTTGGTGCTTGTTCATGATCCTGCTACCCTTGGAGAGTAGAGAACCTTCTGAGATGAAGGTCAGAAGATCTGAGGTCTTTCCCTGGCTCCACTCTACAGCTTGGGCCACATTTTATTCACTCTCTGGCCTCTGTGTCTCCATGTGTAGAATGGAGCAAGAGAAAGGGGTTGGGTGACCAAGTCAGTAAAGCTAAATGCACCTGCCATTTTGTACATCTCCTTCTCTGCAGATGGAGCACGAATGGCTTGTGAGCATTTGCCTCAGGCTTGCCAGTGGGACCAGTTTGCCTGGTGACAGAGACAGGACCGGAGTGGGGAGATTTCCTTTCTGGTTCAGTTGTGTTTGTCATAGGAATGGGATTTCTGCTCTGTTTTTGGTCTCACTCCTCTCTGCCATCCCTTCTTTTATTGTGAGTCCATTTTTTATAAACTCAAAGTTGGTCACTTTTGCTGACCCTTGGTGGCTTCTGGGGAATCACAGTCAGTGAGGTCTTAAACACTATTACCCACTAGAGGAGTGGTGGGCTGTGAACCTCCTTTTGTAGGACAATCTCTGCCTTTCCTCCTCCACCCCACTCCTCCTCCACGTTACATTTTTTCCCCAGAGATATTTATTCTATTTTTGGAGCTGGTGATGTGTTTAAGGGATAGAGTTGAAGCCAATCAGAACCAATTAAGAGAGAAATAGTAGATGTTAGTCCATTGCCAGAAGCTGGGTGGATACCTTCTCTGGACTTAGAACCTCAGGGGCATGTCTATAGGCGTATGAATTGGACAAGCCTCATCTATTCATTCATTCATTCATGTGGTCAGCATTTTAGCCAATAGTCAATGATATAGGAAGTTCTATAGGAAGTTGCCAAAAAAAAAAGTCCCCAAAGGGAAGATTCTATATTGGCTGGGCAAGGATAGCCTGAAGTTGAGATCTTCCTGGGGAATATAGAACTGTGGGAGAGAATGTAGAGTGTAGAACAAGAAACAGAAGATGAACCGATAACAGACAACGAGAAACAGATTGTAACAAAAATAAGCCACCTCTCCTGTTTCCCCCAGAAGGATGCTTAAGCAAACAAGGTTCATGATTAAGACTAGACTCCTTAGTAAAATAAGGATTTCAAAGCTTCCATCTGTGTCACTAAGGGAGCAGCTTTGAAGATATGTATGGCTTTCCCCCTGTTCCCAACAGGACTGGAAGAACATATTTTGGAGGTCAGGTGAAGCAGGAGAGGGTCTACACCCTGTTCTGTGCAGTAACAGTGTGATGCTGACTTCATGGAGAAGGGGCTGCCTGGCAAATTGTAGGCTCATTAGAAAACATTTTTTCTCACTAGCTTTGAACTTTACCTTCTCAGGATAAGTGTTGAAGTGTTTGTCATTGAGAGATGATGATGATAGCGTGTGTATCTAACTGCTCTAGTATCTCTGCAAGAATAGAGGGGTGCCTTAAATTCATACAGATAGCAGATGGAGGCTGAGCCCCAAATGGACCAACCTGCAAGACTCAGAGTTCCCACAATTCTTGGGAGTATCAACACTGATTGTCCTTATGGAGGCCTATGTGGAATGTTACAACAGATTAAATAGCCCCAAGCTTGAGAAACATAAAAGAGGTAAACGGGAGAGGAATCCAGGAGCTGAGATCACTCTGGATGGGAGGGACCCAACCGGAAGCCAAGAGCCGTTTTGGAAAAGACAGACTTGAATCCCGAGTGAGTTTAGGATTTGAAGTTGGACCTCTTGAAAAGTTTAAGTCCTTAGAACTACACTGTCTAGCTTGGTAGCCTCTCGCTACACATGGCTATTTAAATGGAACACAAAGTTTAGTTTCTCAGTCACATTAGGCATGGCTTAGTCACTGCATGCGGCTAGTGGCTACCATGTTGGAGAGTGCAGATACAAAATGTTGCTATCTTCACAGAAAATTCTGCAGAAACTACTTTAGAGTGATTCCCACTGGATTATTGAAAAAAGTCATATTCTGGGTCTAACTTTAAGTTTCTCTCTTCATCATTGTAATTTCCTCCAATTGCTAAAAACTCTGGGGAAGAAAGTATCCAATAGGTATGACATCAACTGTGATGGCCTTGGGGAAACTTAGAAGCACAAGGAAGGCAAGAGGAACCCCACAGCCATCTCTCTGCAGGTGCCTAGGGAGGAGGAAGATGTCAGGGGAGAGGATAGTGCCCAGGAGCTCTGAGTGGGCACTCTGAGCAGATCCACTTGACCATGGTCAAGGGTAGGATGGGGAAATGTCCAAGGGGATGGCTCAGGAAGGATGAAGGTCAACACTCAGCTTTCCCACCATATTCAGGAAGAGGCTATGAGGGATCACGAAGGCTGATGTTGGGGTCAAAGACAACCGAGGGTAATGAGAGAGAAGCAGGCGAGAGAGGGCAGAACAGGGGGATTTGGAACAGAGAAGGGAGAACACAGAACTCAGCATATAGAATTTTGGAGCCAGAGGGACCTCATTAGACAAGAAGCTGGAAATACAAGCTCATTGGTGGAGCTACCATGTGCATGGGACTGGAGCCTCGATCACTCAGAAGGGCCAGGAGGTTCTGAGTCCCTGCTTATAGAGGACAATTTCTGAGACAGGATGGATCATTCTTGAAGGAGCATTGGATTGAGAGTGAGAAAATCCTTGAGTTCCCGTGTCCAGGCCTGGTACCTTCTCCCTGCCAGGTTCTTGGCAGAGAAGCTGAACTGGCCATTCAAAGGCACTCAGATGGGGAGTGGGCATGGGGGCGCCGTGGGGAAAGGGATGAAGGCAGCAGGCAACTGCCACCCCGTCCAGTTGCTCCTCTCCCATTATTAATTGTGCAGGTTGTGCATTGCACTTCAGTGGGTCTTCAAGGAGAACGAGTCAGCAGAACTTAATTAAACCTGAGCCTGTTAGCACATCGATCATAAGAAATACACAATTTACACAGGTGATTAGGCCACCTAATTATGGAGCGATGTTTCTCTGTGCACGGCTCCCTCCCTGGATTGCTCCTTCTCTTCGGCCTGCTAATTGGCCCTGGCTGCACAGCTAAAGGTGGAAAGGCTGGGCGTGCTTGGGGGTAGGTTTGCCACTGGACTTAGTTTCTGGAAATGTATCTTGGCTTTGTCTTCCTACGGCAGTAGGTTCACCAGGGAGAGGATTGAAGGTGTCCTTTGCAATAGGGGGCAGTGTGGACCAGGAGTCTTCCCAGGGCTCACTTGTGCTGGCCTGGTCTCTCTAGTTAGGCCCCAGACTTCCCATAGCTCCTTAGTGCCTACAGGGCACAAGGCAAGCTCCCTCGAATGGCATTCAAGGCCTTTCACATCTTACTTTTCTAGCATCATCTGCTTTCCCCTCATCCTCATATCTGTGACTTCAGTGCCACCCGAGCTTTTCCAGAATTCCCAAATTGGCCATGGCCTTGTATTTTCCAGGTGTTTGTTCTCACTGCTCCCTAAGTCTAGAATGCCTTGTCTTTATCTAGTGAACTCCTACTTACCCGTCAAAGCCCAAATTGATAAAATTATTCTATTTGCTAAAATACATACAGAAAAGTAACCCAAGTGGCAAACATGTGGAATGCCCAGATTAGAGAAATATTATACAAAGTGACAGAGTCCTGCAAACAGAGGGAACAGTCCAGAGCACATGGCTGGTGGAACTGTGTGTGTTTGAACTACAAAAGCAGAACAATGGGCTTCTTTCAAGGCGTATATGGGAGAATAAACTTCTTTAGGGACACACTACAGATTAAAAAGAAAAGAAACTTAACAGTTTTCTCTATGGAGATGAAAATGGCCTAGGAAGGGTCCCAGGGTGCTGAAATAAGGAGGCAGCCTCCCAGCATGGACCAGTGCGGTAGAGGAAGGAGATCAGGCAAAGGAAGGCTCCAGACCAGGCCAAGCAATTTCCACCAGCCACAAGCTCTGGCCTCAGATGACCTCAGTTGTTTGGAGGTGGACTTCTCACTCAAGCTTGGCCAATGGGGTCTCTCCTCTGTGGCTGTTGGACAAAGGACTTCGGAGAGTTTGGGGAAGCTGATGTAACTCTTGGGGCTACAGGGAGCTAGTGGGGACTGCTGGTGAGCGATGAGAAGAGGTGGGCTGAGTTCAGGCAGAAGGAGATGGAGAGCCTTGGGTAGTGTTGGTTCTGGCTCCCTGTTCCTTTGGTGTAGTTTTGGAAACCATTTCTTAATTTTCTTTCTTTCTTCTTTTTTTTCCCGAGACAGAACCTCAAGCTGTCACCCTGGATAGAGTGCCGTGGCATCACAGCTCACAGCAACCTCCAATTCCTGGGCTCAAGCGAGTCTCCTGCCTCTGCCTCCCAAGTAGCTGGGACTGCAGGCACCTGCCACAATGCCTGGCCATTTTTTGGTTGCAGCCGTCACTGTTGTTTGGCGGGCCTGGGGCTGGATTCGAACCTGCCAGCTCAGGTGGACGTGGCTGGTGCCTTAGCCCGTTGAGCCACAGGCGCCGAGCCTATTTCTTAATTTTCTCCAAGGTAATATACTTTGCTCTCCATTTTATTTTATTTGTTTATTTATTTTGAGACAGAGTCTCACTCTGTCACCCTGGGTAGAGTGCTGTAGTATCAAAGTTCACAGCAACCTCAAACTCTTGGGCTCAAGAGATCCTCCTGCCTCAGCCTCAGCCTCCCCAGTAGCTGGGACTACAAGTGCCCACCACAACACCTGGCTAGCCTTTTCTATTATTTATTTATTTAGTTATTTTTAGTGGAAATGGGGTCTCAGTCTTGCTCAGGTTGGTCTTAAACTCCTGAGCTCAAGTGATCCACCTGCATCAGCCTCCCAGAGTGCTAGGATTACAGGCATGAGCCACTGCACCCAGCCTTTCTCTCTCCATTTTAGCTAACTTAGGATAATTTTTGCCATTTGGAACCAAAGAGTTCTCTTCACTGTTGATTATTGTATACTTGTCTAAAACCCTCTGATGATTCTTTACTTCTCTTAGAATAAAAAGCAAAGGTGAAAACCTCCACCACGGTCTCCAAGACCAGTGTGGGTGGGCTCCTTCCAGCTCCCAGTCCACACCTTGGGCCCTTGAACATCTTTCCTGCCAGCAGGTCCTTGTTCTTACTGCCTCATCTGGGGAATGCCCTCCCCCATCACCCTGCTCAGGCTTCAGAGCTGCACCGTCGCCTCCTCTGGGAAGCTTTCCCTGACCCATCGGACAGACTAGACCTCCCCTGGATAGTTCCTCAGAGCACCACCCCACCATCTGCCCAGCACAGCCACTGCTGTACTTACACTTGCATTTGTGATAATTGATGGGTCTTCGTCTCCCCTGCTAGATTACAAGCCAGCTGAGGGCTGTGCTGTGCTCCTCACACCATCCCACCCCTCAACTCAGCACTGGAAATGGCTGTCAGATGACTTTGCACATTGATATTCTTCCCTTCAAATTCTCTTCTCCTTGTGTGGGCCCAACCTAGTGGCTCCTTTCTAATGAATAGAATGCAGTGAAAGTGATGAGATGAGATTTCTCAGGCTAGGTGATCAAAGGGAGCAGCTGCCCCCCATCGCTCTCTCTCTCGGATTGCCCACTCTGAGAGAGGCCATCTGCCATTTTGTCGGGAGACTTAAGCAGCATGTGGGGGCACCTACAAAGGAAGGACTGAGGCCTCCCACCAAAAGGTGGCACCAACTTCCCAGCCATGTGAGTGAGTCACCTGAGAAGCAGATCTTTTATTCCAGTCTGGCCTTCGGATAACTTCAGCCCCAAGTGACATCGTTACTGCGATCTCATGAGGGACCTTGAGCCAGAACCTTCCACTTAAGTTACTCCCAAATTCCTGATCCACAGAAAATGAGACAATAGCTATCATTATTTTAAGCCACTGTGTTCTGGGATGGTTTGTTATGCAATAGATATGCCTGGCACTCAGTAGATATTCATTTGCTATTTGTTGTGTACCTGGTAAAGAATACAATGGATAACTCAAATTTAGATAATAGCCAATGCTTTAAGCCTCCTCCTCTACCCTTTCAAATTTCTCCTAGCTCTGACATTCTGGGCCCGGTGATTAAAATTGATGTTGTCAATGCCTGGCTTGTGTCCCTTGTACCTTTATACACTCTAGATCCGTTTCCTCCTGCCAGGGTTTGTCTTTATGAATGAACCCCTCAAAGAATTCCGAGGAGTATATTTGTTCCTTTCCCCAAAGGATTGGAGCTTCAGTTACCCCCAGGGGGTGGCTGACTTAACCACATGCCTTGTTCTCATTGCCTGCCCTTTCTCTATCATCTTACTGCTTCCTGCTGGTGTTCCTGGCACATCTCAAATCAACTCCTTGTGCTCAGATCTTCCTCCCTGCCTGCTGTTTGGGTGAACCCAACCTCATACAGTGCTCTCTACCTTGCACTTTTCTTGTGCTTCCATGAGACCTAAGTGTGAGCGATGTTCTCAATTCTAGAACCAGTCCCTAGTGTCCCTGAACCCTGTAAGAATGCCCCCATGGCCAAGTTTAGTCTGTGGCTCTGGCGACAGAGACTGAGAAATTGGAGGACTGATTGGAGGGAGACCCAACTACACTTATCTTAGGGCAAATACCTGCTGTCAGCTCCAGGTCCTTCTTCTGCCCTGCGCCTTTCTGCTCTGATGGGAGCCCTAGGGCCTGCCGGGCTGAGAGCCAGAGCTGTTAATCGCAGGTGGTGAGGTCTACAGGGGCCTTGGCCACAGCCCCCAGCAGGAGCAGCTGTCTGTGATTCCACGCAGTACAGGGAGGAGGGAGAAGAAGGGAAGGGGGAGGAGGAAAAGGGGAGTAATGGAAGAGAAGGAGGCAGAGGAGAATGAAGGGGCCAAAGATTGAGGGAAGGTGTCAGGTGGCAGCAGCATCCCCCCTAAAATGATAAAAGGATACATCCAAATCCTGACCCCTGGGAACTGTGACTGTGGCTTATTTAGAAATAGGGTCTTTGCAGATATAACTAAGGCCCTTAAGTTGAGGTCCTAGGTACAGGATGGGCCCTAAATCCAATGACTGGTGTTCTTCTAAGAGAAAGGAGAGGGGAGGTGTCACATGTAGACACAGAAGGGAAGGCCACGTGAGGACAGAGGCAAGCAGTGTAGTGATGTATCCACAAGCCACAGAAGGCCAAGGGTTGTTG
This sequence comes from Arctocebus calabarensis, assembly GCA_963573935.1. Classification (NCBI taxonomy): domain Eukaryota; kingdom Metazoa; phylum Chordata; class Mammalia; order Primates; family Lorisidae; genus Arctocebus; species Arctocebus calabarensis. The sequence continues at coordinate 25,546 of CAUYON010157066.1, forward strand.
CCCAAATACCCGAAAATCAGGAGAGAGGCATGGGTGAGATTTTGCCCCGGTGCTAACCAACCCTGTCTACTGACACCTAGATTTCAGACTTCTGGCCTCTGGTAAGAGGATCTATTTCTGTGTCTTAAGCTATTCAGGTTGTGGTAATCTGTTTTGACTGTCATGGAAAACTAATATGGGGAGGGGGAGGGGAAAGCTGAGGGACAGCAGCAGGAAGAAGGGGCGGGAGGAGCAGAGGGAGGCCGCCCCAGGACAGGGCAGGTTTGGGATTCTGCGAGTAGCTCCATGTGCCTGGAGTGTGGGCAATGAAGGCCAGGGGTGATGGGAGGGTGTGAGTCTCGGACAGCAGGCCAGTCTGGGAAGGACTTTGAGTGGCACACTCATAAGTCAGGGCAGGGTTGGATGAACCACACCATGTGGACCAAATCCAGCCTGACCCATGTATTTTTTTTTTTTTTTTTTT
>CAUYON010157071.1:0-10039 GCA_963573935.1 Arctocebus calabarensis
AGAAGAAAAGCCTCTAACAAATATGATATAAGCACTCTTAGAAGCTATAAGAAGGGAAGGAGAGGAGGGGGAGAGAGAACAAAGAAATTAACATGGGAGAGGAAGAAGAAATGTTCAGTAGAGAATAGGAGGTAATAAAAATAGCCTAAGAAAAGAAAGTGAAATAAATAATTATTTATTGATGGTGCCTCCAAGAAAAGGATATTCACACACAAAAAAAATCTCAAAAAATATTATTCTTATATGTATATAGAAATAAAAGTCCTTATGTATGCTTCTGTGAAATTAATTTATAATGCAATATAATTTGTGTATACCAGATGGCGCTGTGAATGGTTCTCAGGCTTATATGAGTTCACTGATTATAATGATTGTGTGGAAACCATACTATCTTGCCAGTCACCATTTTTGGAGTTTCTCCGCTGGTTTGCGTTGGAAAAGGAGATTTATTCTGGGTGCTCAGCTCCAAACCCAATTCACATCCGACCCCCGAATCTCAACCTCCAACTTTGGTGCACAGGTCGTCCAAAAGTCTCCTCTCTGCCCTCCCACTCTCTCACAGTCCCGCAACAACGATCTGCTGTGAGAGGGGAGTGTGGGAGTGGGGCTCGTGGTGACTGCGGGGGGGGGGGGCTCACAGCGGCTGCAGATCTTGGGGGTCGTGGCGGTGGCATCACAATTCGCAGTGTTGCTGCACCACAACTCACAGTAGCAGCGGTGTTGGTGGCTGCACCGCGACTCGCAGCAGCAGCTGTGGCCATTGCTATGGCCGCAGCTTGCAAAGGCTGCAATGACTGGAGGGGAGGGAGCTCTACGGGGCTGTTGGTGGGATCTAGAACTTCAGTTATTCTGCAGCTGAAGTGCTCGGGGGCCCTCTTTGCCAACTTCCACAGCTCAAAGTGTCTTTTCCGCACCTCTCAGGCTACACCAGGGTCCCCGCCTAGTGTAACGCTGTCTGGTCACCCACTCTCTCTCTCAGTGATCTGGGGAAAAGGCGCTTGCCATTTTGGACATTCCAATTTGTCAGTCCGGCAGAGTCCGGACCCCTCAGCTCTCACCAGGGCTGCCCGGGTCTCCATGGATCCTAGCAGCACCCCTTTCTGATCGTCAAATTCTGAGATCCATGCTTCAGTGGAATTTTCTCCAATTAGGGTTTGTGGGTTGGGACCTGCTGTCCTCCTTGTGGGAGGGGCCAGCTGCCCCTCCGCCGGGCAGGGGGAAATGGTTTGCAATAGTTTCCACGTTAAGAGCTGTATTTCAAACACGCCAATCTTCCCAATCTCTGTGTCTCACCAGCTGCCCGTCCACTCCAATAGTTCACACGGGGAAAGATCCAGAGCTCCCACCCTCTCACCTGCTGACCAGGGAGAGAAGGGCTACGGGACCGTCTCCGCCACCATCTTCCAGCACCTAGAACTTTTTTTATTTAATTTATTTTTTTTGTTGTTGTTGTTTTTGGCCAGGGCTGGGCTTGAACTTTCCACCCCCGATATATGGGGCCAGTGCCCTACTCCTTGAGGCACAGGCACCACCCAATAGAATCGATTTTTATTGGATATGTTTAATTATTAATTATTTGTTTCTGTCTTTCTCTTTTTATTATTTTTTCTTATTTTTTCCACTAGATCACTGCTTCCTTTCTGGCACTAGGTGGTGCCATTAGCCTAGGCTTACCTTGTTTTTTGTAAACAATCAGGCTGTTACCCATCTGGAATTCAGAAGGGCCCAAAGAAGGCATCCAAGTGGTGTGAGGTTGGTGAGGGATCTGAACCCAGGGAACCTGTGAAGAAACCTTCTATATCCTGATGCTGCTGAATAACCACTCTGAGGCAGTCTCTTCTTTAGTCAAAATATAGAGAACAATTTCTGGAGCCAGGAATGGTAGTCCTGTCTGCCATTGTTGTCTCTGACAGGTCTCAGGGATGTTTCTCTCTTCGTGTACTTCTAATGATTCTTGTGATTTGACAGAGGGACAGGTCTCCGATTTGGAAACCCAAAGTGATGGAGAAGCTGGTCGTCCACCTCAGTCTCTTTTTTACAGTGTAAAGCCTTAAGTTAGGGAAGATTTTCTCCACTGAAGTTGGGCACACTAAAGGGAAGATAAAGAAGTCTGTTCAGAGTTCTTTCACTTCTCTGCAGCCCTGGGAACTTTTTTACTATCATATTTTATTTCCAGGATATTTATGGTGATAATCTTGGAACTGTATATTTGTTTTTGGTTTTCTGTAGAGAAGTACAGTCAGCTTGCTTGTATGCCACTATTTTGAAACTATCTTCTAATTATTATCATTGGAATTATGAAACACTTGTTAATGTGATCTTGCAATCTTAAAGTTCTCATTGGTCATGTAGACATTTATTTATTTATTTATTTATTTATTTATTTATTTCAGTTTTTGGCCAGAGCTGGGTATGCACCGCCACCTCTGGCATATGGGGCCGGGGCCCTACTCCTTTGAGCCAAAGGTGTTGCCCTTTTTTTTGAGAGACAGAGTCCCACTTTATTGCCCTCAGTAGAGTGCTGTGGTGTCACACAGCCCACAGCAACTTCCAGCTCCCGGGCTTAAGCGATTCTCTTGCCTCAACCTCCTGCGTAGTTGGGACTACAGGTTCCTGACACAAGAGCTGGCTATTTTTTTGTTGCAGTTTGGGTGGGGCCAGTTTTGAACCCGCCTTCCTTAGTATATGGGGCCAGCAACCTACCCACTTAGCCACAGGCACCGCCCCATGTAGACCCTTCTTCATCCACGTTCATGGTATACATTATAGGAGTGTTACACTGTGAGTGAATTGGCTACATTATAAGGAAAATTTATTTGGAGCAATTAGCTGGCTGATGCATTTTTATATGATATTAATGAGGTAGGTATAATTTCTGCAATTATGAATATGAAGTTGATTAGGTGAGTATAATTAGGCTTATTCTAGTAATGTCTTTTCCTCTCATGTGGTTATTTCCCATGTCCCAAGTCCTTCCCCATGTTTGATTAGATAACTAAAGATTGTGCTAAGAATTCCTGGGGTATCTGAAGTAATTTTAGTTATTATGAACACACATATATTTTATCTCCTCCTAGCTCCCTTTCCTACTCCTCTTTCAGGGAATCAGTGTTGATCTTGCCTGGCATGAAATCCAAATGCAAGAATGCTTCCATATCTGTCGCCATACTCTTTGGGTGTATTTCTCTGTTCTGTTAACTCTTGTCTTCAGGCTTGTTTTCTTCATTCACTTGAAAGGGAAGAATTCATTTTTTATATTTCAAAATGGAAAAAAGTGGAATATGAAAATTAACACTGACAGGTATTTTCTTCTGATCTTAGCCAATGTATATAGAAGCAATCTGAGAACTCTAATTACCTCAGGAAGCCCAAACTTAAGAGGATCTTTGATGACTAACTTAAAACTTACTCCCATATATTTCATTTGGTTTAGAATTCATCCTAAACCCTTCCAAGATGATGGCAATATATGATAATTCCCATAGAAAGAAAAAAAAATACTCCATATAATTTCTTTGATAAAATACATTCCTCACAGTTTACATAATGAAACATTTCATTTTAATATTTCTGAGAAAGCACATAGGAGATACAATTTTTGACACTTTACATGCATGAAAATGTTCTAACTGTACTCTCATACCCAATTTATAAATTATCTACTTATAGAATTCTAGGTTGCAAATTACCTTATCTAATAATTTTGAAGACTTGACTCATTGTCATTAAGCTTCCAGCTTTGCTGTTGAGAAGTCCTGTGCCATTCTGTTTCCTTTGACATGATTTCTGTGGGATAGGTGTGGGTGCATGTATGTGACAGAGCAGGTAGAAAGAATATAAACGTATAAACTTTTAGAATGTTATTTTCATCTATAATGTTCTAAAATTTTTGGATGATGTATGTCTCTTGATATACGTATTTATTTTCTTTAAAATTCCTTATGCTGAGCACTTAGTGGATCCCTTTAATCCAGAATCTCAGATTTTTCCCTAAAAGTAATGATTTCTGTTCCATTTACTTATTATTTTATGACAAACCATTCTAAAATTTAGTGGCATAAAATTTTTTAAAAAGTATTATTATCTCTAAAGATTCTGTGTATTAACAGGTGTCAGCTAATTGGTTCTCATTTGGAGTCCCTCTTGTGGCCACAGTCAGTGAGATAAACTGGGGTTAGAATCATCTGAAGATTTTCCTGGCTAACCACCCAAGATGTCTTTTTAATCTCTATGTCTGGCACCTCAGCAAGAAGGTTCAAAACAGCTGAGGGGCACCCAAGGGTCTCTTTCTATATGTAGACTTTCTCACAGCATGATTATATCAGGGTAGTCAGATTTCTCATGCAGAGACTGGCTTTTCCCAGAGCACATGTTCAATGTTCCTAGAAATAGAAAGCAGAAGCCACTTATCTTTTAAAATTAGTAGTTATCACCTTTAGATTACTTGGAAATGCCCAGAGATAATTTTTAGCTAAGCAAAGTGGAGGAAGAGTGTAACTGACAACTGGTTATTAAAGGCAGGGGATATTGTTGGACATTCTACAATGAAAAGGAGAGCCTCATATAGCAAAAAATTATTAAGCTCAAAATTTCTGTAGTGCCAAATTTGAGAAACTCTGTATTGAAATCCAGGCCTAGAACTGGTACTGCATCACTTCTGACATATTCAAATGGGTATAGCAGCCATTCTCTGAAAGTCTAGTCTCTAAAGAGTTTGCAAGAAAATGACTGTGAACTCAGTGATATCAGATACAACTAAGGAAAGGAGTAAGGTGATTTTTTAAAAACATAATGATGAATTAGTTGCTTACATATTAATCCATGAGACTGTGATGGCTAATTTTATGTATCAATTTTGATGGTGTTTTTGGATGAAATTAATACTTAAATTAGTAACTTTGAGTAAGCAGATTGCTCTCCAGAATGTGAGTGTACTTAATCTAATCATGTGACGGCCTAAATTGAGCAAAAGGACTGACCTCTCAGAGGAAGAGATAATTCTCCAGCAATCTAAGTTTGGATTTCTGGACTATTGGCTCTCCGGGGTCTTTGCCTGCTGGCCTTTGGATTGCAACTGTACCATTGGCTCCTCTGTATCTTGAGAATGGTGACCCATACTGCAGATTTGGCCTTGTTAATATCCATCATCATATTTGTCTATTCCTATTAACAAATATGTTTCTGTATACATATACATCTCTTTTTATAGATACATCTCTTTCTATATCAATATGTGTTCTGTTGGTTCTATGTATAGAAGAAAAAACTAATGCAGAGACACACAGCTCACCTTTTTTCTTGAGTTTTCAAAATAGCTATATTCAAGCATATATGCCCAGACAGTAGTTTGAAAAATTTCTTTCTAGAGAAACTTTCTAGCTGAAGAGAAAATGTCCATGGAGAATGATGGCGCTAATCATTTCACCTAGCTTATGAAATGGTCAGATTCCTGCAAAACATTCCCTGGTGTCATTAGTTGATAAGTGCTACTTGGACAAATTTTTTTATTTTCCCATCCCTAAATCTGAATATTAAGTGTCTTAAGTTATCAGGCATTTGAAAGAAGAATCTAACACGAAAGTAGAGGACCAAAACAAGTCAAAATGGGATGGGGTGAGGACCTTAGAGGAAATATAATATCCCAAGGGATAGAAAACTTTAAAATTAACAAAACAAACAACTACACCAAACTGTTGTAAAATTAACACCAGAGGAAAAAGGAGATAAAATATTATACCAAGGAACACAAGTTGAAAGATGTGAAAAAAATAAAATCATAGAATAAAGAAGAGCTTATGCAAATAAAAATGAAATAAATATAAAATTTAATAAATTGTATGCAAATTTATGTACATATTCTAGAAGAAAAAAGACTGAGAGAAACAAAATAGAAGGGAAAAGATTTTTTTAAATAAGGAATTACTTTTTTCTAGCAAATAGAATGTGAACAAAATAAAAGAAAAATAATGAAAAATAAATAAATTAAATTTTAAAATAAAATAAGGAATGAATCTACAAGGTCCAACATTCATCTAGTAGGAATTGTGAAAATGGAGAATGGGGAAAAGGGAGAAATGAGATAGCCAAAGGTGGCTCCCCAATAAACCATATTTATCCACATTTGTTCCTTTGTCTATTTTCTTTTTCTTGAAATCTAGATGACCTTCTGATTTGCTTTATGATCAATAAAATGTGACAGAAGTGATATGTAGTTGTTCAGGTTAGGTCATTAGAAACTTTGAGACATGTGCCTGGGTCTTTCAGAACATACATTCTGGGGAAAACCAATCACAATATAAGAAGTTGTACTACCCTGAGACTACTAAGCTGTAAAGAAGTCTAAGCTGAACATATGGAAAATCATACCAGCAAAGTGTTTGATGTAATCAAAGAAGTCATCTTAACTGTCTGATTAGTTGGACCTTTAGTTGACTCTAGTCCTAGCCACTATGTGCCTGTATCCATATGAGAATTTCCCAACTGAGGTTATTTATGTTTGGACAAGTGGGTTAAAAGTCACATTACATGAAAATTGGTACTGCTAACCATCTGCAAGCACAATCTTCTTCCAGGATTCTGCAATACTGTCTTTTGGATACCTGGCTATTGTTCTATAGCATTAAAGAAGTTGCAGTTGTATAGTTACTTATATGATTAAAATATATTGATTTCTTCTGTTGGACTATAAATTCTATGAGGGCAAGGAAGATTCCTTCTTGCTTCACTGATGTAATCTTACTATCTAATAGATATGTAGAGACTAAATGAATTAAATAAAGAATCTACGTTGTGACACTACTGAGTAACTTGCCTTTTCTCATTGAATTTCTAAGATTATTTTTACAAAACAAAACAAAACAAAATCCAAAATCTTATTAGGTAAAATGACTTGTGGGTTTTCTTATTTGTAATGAAGCATAACATAGTTCAAATCCTGGAAATTATGAATGTACTTTTAGACAGTTCTTTTGGGTTGGTTTTGATTACTGCAGTATTGTATTAAGTTTTAAGACAAGGTATGAAATAGTATAGGACTTGCCAGCCCTGAGAAAGGTGGAATCAGAGGTTTATGGTTTGAAAGCTGGACTTAATGCACTTTATGTATCTCCTTTAGTATTCGTAGTATTTGTGAAGTATTTTTAAAACAAGGACAATTAGGCCAGAAAAGGAAACAAAGGCATCCAAATTGGAAAGGAAGAAGTAAAACAATTTCTACTCATGGATGATGTGATCTTATAAATATAAACCCCTGGAAATTATACAAAATGCCTATTACAGCTAATAAATGAGTTCAGCAAAATTACAAGGATACAAGTTCAATATATAATAATTAGTTCTAATTCTATATCTTAACAATGAATGACCCAGAGTGGGAATAAATAAAAAATAATGCCACCTACACAATCAAGAATATAATACTTAGGAATAAATTTAACTTAGGAGTGGTGGGGTACTTGTGGACAAAAAAACTACAAAATATTGAAGAAAATGTTAAAGAGAACCTAAATAAATGGAAAAACAGTCCATGTTCATAGAGTGGAAGATTTAGTATTGCTAATTAAGTGATACTCCTTAAATTGATCTGTATATTCACTGAAATCACAATCAAAATTTAAATTGTCCCCCAGCTTTTTTAAAGAAACAGATAAGCTGATTCTAAAACTCACATGGAATTTCAAAGGATCCTGAATATCCAAGGACAAAGTTGGAGAGCTGACACTTCCTGATGTCAAAACTTACTACATGGTAATCAAAAGTGTGGTATTGGCATAAAGATAGACATATATCAATGGTGTAGAAATCAGAGTCCAGAAACAAACTCATATATTAGTGGTTCATTGATTTTGACATGGGTCTTAAGACCATTCAATGGGGGAAAGAATAGTCTTTTCAATAAAGAGTGTCTAGACAAATGGATAGTCACATGTAGTTGAAGGTTGATCCCTACTTCACACCATATACAAAAATTAACACAAAACTTACCAAAGACATAAATGTATAATACAAAAGTACAAAACTCTTAGAAAGAAACATAGGTGTACATCTTAGTGACCTGGGGTTTGGCAACATTCTTTGATATGCCACCAAAAATATAAGATATAAAAGAAAAGAATAGATTAACTGGTCTTCATCAAAATGAAAAACTTTTGTGCATCAAAAGATACTATCAAGAAAGTGAAAAGAAAACCACAAAATGTGGGTAAATTTCTGTAAATCATATACCTGATAAGGAACGTGTGTGTAAGATATATCCATCTTTACAACTCAATGCTAAAAAGACAACTCACTTTAGAATGGGCAAAATATTTGAATAAACATTTCTCAAAAAAGTCATGCAAATGGCTAATAAGCACACAAGAAGATGCTCAACATAATTAGATAAATGCAAATCAAACTCACAATATTTTTTCACACCCAAATCATCCTACTATGATGGCTATAATAAAATGCAGATTATAACAAGTGTTGGCAAAGATGAGGAGAAATAGGAACTCTCATATATGCTGGTGTGAATATATAATTCTGAAGCAACTTTATAGGAGTCTAGAAGTTCCTCAAAAAGATAAACTGAATTATTAGAAAATCCAATGGTTTCACTCCTAGATATATATACTCAGGAGAAATATAATAATACACCTACACAAAAACTTGTATGTGAATGCTCATAGCAGCATTATTTATATTGCAAAAAACATGAAAGCACCTTCAATTTCCATCAATAAACGAATTGTTGTACGTTGATATAGTGGAATATTATTCAGGAATAAAAAAGAATGAAGTACAAGAAGTCTTCAATGCCAACAGGTTCTCAGAAACTGCTGTTTTAAGCAAAACAACATATAAGGAAACCAGTTTCACATGATTGACATTAACAAGGATTAAGTTCCTAGAGCATATTTCTGGTCACAAAACATCATCAAACTTCTACATAAATACCAAAACATTTCTAACATTAAACATTGAAATAAATGTGATCTATGCAGATATTTAAGAAAGATTATTTTAGAAAAGAAAAATTATTTCTCCACTTATTCTAGTTCAGGGCTGTGGCTGTCTGGAGTCTATTCTCCTGTGCAGCTCAGGGCACAAGTTAAGAACCTACTCTATTCAGTCACAAGATGCACTCATACACACAGCCATATTCACTCATAGTGGGACCATTTAGATGTACCAATTCACCTAACACACACACACACACACACGCACATCTTTGGAATGTGGGAGGAAATTGGAGTACACAAATAATTTTTTTTTTCATCAGCTTTATAGTGAAATGATATTGATTGAAATGATGTAATTCGAGGACCTGCTCTAATAATACATGTTACAACATGGATAAACCTGAAAATATTATGCTAAGTTAAAGACAGCAGACGCAAAAGGTCACTCATATATTGTTTGATTCCACTTGTATGAAATGTCCCAAATAGGCAAAACCATTGAGGCAGAAAGCATATTAGTGACTGGCAGGACTAGAGGGTGAGGGAAGGGGCTGGAGTGAAGTAGGGAAAGACTGCTATTTGGTATGTTGTTTCTTATTGGGGTGATGGAAATGCTCAGGAATTAGACATTGGGCACAATATTTTGAATATACCAAAAAGTCAATGAGTTGTGCACTTTGAAATAATTAAAATGGTGAACATAATGTTAATTTTATCTCAGCAAAAAATTTAAATGTTTTCATAAATATTATAATAGAAAAATAAAGCATTATAATATTCTTCTAACTACATTTTTGAAGATATAACAAATCTCAATTATCTTTGAAGAATCTTTTTATTAAGATAAATCATATTCAGTAAAATTTTGTGCATACACAAATAATCAAAACTATCAATCTAAAACATTTGTGTTTCTTTTTAAAAATGGGAATACAATTTTATTTTTCCCAAGGCAATAGTAAAGTTATATTTGGGAAAGATAAGTGTCACTATTAGTATTACATGAAAATAGATCACCCTTTTTATAGCAACCCAGAGAACCACAAGAATGTTGGATGAAACCTTTCCTTTGGGATCCTCCATTTTGTAAAATTATC
>CAUYON010157072.1:0-25650 GCA_963573935.1 Arctocebus calabarensis
TTGGCTACTCTAATCAGGAAAAAAAGAGTAAAATCTCTAATTTCATCAATCAGAAATGGTAAAGACGAAATAACAACAGACCCCTCAGAAATTCAAAACATCCTTAACGAATATTACAAGAAACTTTACTCTCAGAAATATGCACATGAACTTTAATGTCCATCCTGTATAATCTCTTTTTCCTTTTTTCCTTTTTTTTTGATCAACATAATTTTAGTGTGCCACAGAAGTATAACTATAGTTTGAAGTGTATGGTGAGACAAAAAAGGTTGCAAAACACTGCTTTGGAGTCGAAAGGCTCATGTTAGTGGTCTACAAAGTGGATTTCCAAGATACTCCATCTGGGCACATGGAGAGCACATTACAGCTGCTACAAAGGACAAGAAAGTAGCACTGAAGATTTGAAGAAATAAGTATTAGAACAGAATTCTCAGGTATGACACCTGCTACACATAATGTGAAAATACAGATTTAGCTTGCCTTTGAGGTTGAAGCTCTGATAGTCATTAAAACCGAGTATTAAAATAAATTGAAGTTAGATCTATACTCTTGGATTGCTGTATTTAAAGTATAATCAATATTTCATTTTAAAAAATGAAATGCTAATATTTTAGTGAGGAGCATATTGAACTACTTTAAATATTGTTATTTCATCTTTTATTCTTTAAATTTATATTTTAACATATGTTTTATAATAGACATTGTGTATATATATTATTTAACATAATGTAATCAAATAATAGTAAATTATTAAATGGATACACATTTGAAAATGTAACTGCACATTTATAGAGGTTTATACTTTTACTGATATGGTTATACTAAGAAAAGCTTGAAGATTATGTTCTTGTATGGCATGCCAATTTAAAAAATATTGCTTTGGGGGGAGTTGGCCGGTCATTGTGGCAGGCACCTGTAGTCCCAGCTACACAGGAGGCTGAGGCAGGAGAATGGCTTGAACCCAGGAGTTAGAGGTTGGAGTAAGTTAGGCTGAGGCCATGGCACTCTAGCCCAGGTGACAAAGTAAAATTCTGTCTCAGAAAAAATAAATAAATAAAATACAAATTTTATGGGGGCTAAATTCATATCAGCGAAAACACTTGCTCTTTTTCATTTCAATAGATTTAGGGGATACAAATTTTTTTTGGTCACATGGATGAATTATGTAATGCTGAAGCCAAAGCTTTCAGTGTAGCTAGATAGGACAGTTTTAAGAAAGGAACAGGTGGCTTGGTGCCTGTGGTTCAAGCGGCTAAGGCACCAGCCACCTACCTCCTGAGCTAGTGGGTTGGAATCTAGTCTGGGCCCACCAAACAATGACAGCTGCAACCAAAAATCAGCCGGATGTTGTGGCGGGTGCCTATAGTCCAAGATACTTGGGAGGTGGAGGCAAGAGATTCGCTTGAGCCCAGGAGTTGGAGGTTGCTGTGAGCTGTGAAAGCACAGCACTCTACCCAGGGCAACATCTTGAGACTCTGTCTCAAAGGAAAAAAAAAGGAACAGGTGCATCTTCAAAATAAATAGTAGCTAAATTCATAGATTCAAATTCTAGTTCTCATACTTACTAAATGAGCAATTTGCTTAATTCTTGTATCTTGCTTTCCTAGTATGTAAAACATGGATAATGCTAGTACTTTTCTCATAGGGATTTTCTGTGTATTAAATTACATAATTAATGTGAAGTACTCAGAATAGTGCCCAATATTTAAGTTCTCAGAAAACATTAATTTATTCGCTAATGATTATAGCATTCATATAGAATTATATTTTTCCAAATTTTCTTTAAGACTTGAAGGGTCCAAAACTACACATAATGTATATCTATTCAGCAGCTGGGTAGACATTATTTTGTTACACAGTTTCATAGGACCTGTAAATAGCACCTTAAAATATCAGAGCTTATATTTGTTATTTGTCGGGCTTTATGTTTGGGAAATATAATCTTAATGTAAAACAGAGCATTATTTTTCACTCTCAGGACTTTCCTCTGAAATAATATCAGCATAATAAACATTGAAAATGATACAATTCAAGAGTAAGTCAAGCATTTATCATTTGCATAAATAGTTCTTCATTTTTGTTGAAACTTCCTTAAGATAGAATTGCAATTTACAGATCAAAAATTGGGCTATCTTTAAGAAGTTGATATTAAAGAAGGATTTCAAAGGGTGGCCCATAGAATAACTCATATATGAGATATACCCCTAAATGAATCCAACATGATATTCTGGGATTTTCTTATGGAGTGGGTAGCTGCCTTTTCTTACATTACTCTAGTACAGATCAGGGGTCATGAAATGTTTTCTGTAAAGGTCCAGATAGTAAATATTGGAGATTTTAGAGGTCTTTGTGTCAACTACTCTACCCTGTTGTACCATTAAAGCAGCGTAAGATAATACATAAACTAATAGTTATGCTGTATCCCAGTAAAACATTATTTAGAAAAATAAGCCTTGGCCATTGCTGAGTCCTCGTCTAGAATCTTAGGACCACTGGTGTGATCTTTTTTCTCTTTTATTCAGTTATATATTTTCAAGATCTAGAACAAAGTCTGGCATATAAAAGATGCTCAGTAAACATTTGTTGTATGAATAAAAGGGTAAGGGATGGATTGTATATTCAAATTCCACATATCTTGAACAGTCTATCTAAAGGAGTATTCAACCATTAATTTGATTAAATATTTTTAAAAATTACATTTTTGTTTTGTCTTGTATCTTGATTTTTGACACAAAACCATATTATTAGAAATAGATTATTTGTGCAATAATAAACCAATAGAGACTGAGGGATATAGCTTAAATTATCAAAAATGTTATGGCCCTCAGGAAAAATGTTGAATAAAGGGAAAGGGTTAAGTTATACTTTTTTATTTTGTGGATAGACGCCATGAGGAATCTTCAATATTTTGCGTCCAATAGAAACTACAGATTCATGATTTTATGATGCATGTTGATTAATCTAAATGTGGGGGACAAGTAGGCTGTAACAAAAGTCTTAATCACCAGCAAGTTGGCAGAACACTTCCTCATTTCATGCTAATCATTGCTCTGTTTTATATGGCTAAAATCCCATTCTAACCTACAATCATTTTAGACATTAAAAGAGTATTCACACTTCATATTTTACCACGTTTCCCTTAGGAATATTTTAATGCCGGAATTGTTTCAGCGTTTGAAAGAAAAATTTACTAGTCTTGAAAACAGAATCAAAAGGAGAAGAAAATTGGAAATTTATAAACATAAAGGATCTAAAGTGATCCCCTTGGGCATAGGTCATAGGCTTATTTTTATAATTGGGTTTAACTATAAGCTATTGTAAACCATGGAAAGGTTATAATAAAGGAATAAAAGTTATGAATAAAACTATATGCAAAGAGCATTTACAACAATTGTTCCATTTAATGTGAAAACAAAAAGTGTGTGATGAAGTCTTTTTTGTTAGGATATAAGCAAGGAAAAATATTTTTATATATACTTACAGCATAAAATGAGGGTAAAGGTAAGTGAGAATGAAAAAGCTTATGTTTATCAAATTATAAATTTTGTTATAAAAATGATATGAATTCATAAATTGCTTAGAATCTGTAGTTTAACTTATAACCTACTCATGTATATCCTTATAATAATTGAAATAAAATGGAAGTCATTTTATCAAAAAGACACCTTAACTCTAATTTTTATTGCACCACCATTCACAATTGCGAAGCTGTTGAATCAACTCAAGTGCCCATCAATTCATGAGTGAATTAACAAAATGCAGTAAAAACCTACCTAACAGGTACCATGAACACTATCTGGGTGGTGGGCACACTAACATTCCTGACTCAAGTGTTATAAGAGCAATCCATGTACTCCAAAACATTAGTAACCCTGTAATATTGTGAAATTAAGAAAAAAAAAAAGAGAGAATCTAATAGCACACATTTTCTTTTCTAAAGAAAATATATCTATAAATTAAAAGTGTGAAGTGAAGAATAAATAAAAATAAACACTAATCTCACCTTTCAGCATTTTCTCTATAGGAAAAATGAAACAATGTATTTGATCAATTTGATATAAAATATAGAGTATTGGGAGTTACTTATTGATGAATTTCAATTGAAAGAAGAGTAAATGTCCAGATTATCTGCATTCTATATATTGATCAATATTCTGATACATTCAGGACTTTAAGTAGGATGTTTGGTTAGTTGTTAAAAAGTTTTGGCAAGTATTTAAGTAAAGCAATACAAAATGAGAAGAGAGATATTTATAGTGGACATGACTTCCCCATTTTCAACAGGATATAGTAAGATATTTTCCACACCTCCTCTAAGTACATTTTTGGGTTTTTTTGTGGCGGAGTCTCACTCTCTTGCTCTAGGTAGAGTGACATGGAGACAGCTCACAGAAATCTCAAACTTCTCTTGCCTCAGTCTACCAAGTAGCTGGAACTACAGGTGCCCACCAAACACCCTACTAGTTTTTCTATTTTTAGTAGAAACAGGGGTCTCATTCTTGCTGGTCTTGAACTCCTGAAATCAGGCAATCCATCCTCCTTGGCCTCCCAAAGTGCTACGATTACAGGCATGAGGCACTGCACCTGGCCTACTAAGTACAATTTTAAAAGTTGAAAGTTTATGTATCATTTTTAGAAAGTCTGAAAGTGCTAGGTTTCTCAAAACTCATCCTGAAATCCTTTCCGGTAACTAGGATGTAAGAGTAAACTTTTCACAGATGTAACAAAGATCTACACCCTTCAACCTTTTATACAAGGAAAGATGAAAAGGAAATGTGTGGTGGGGAAACAGGTCAGAGGGAGAACTCTGGAAGGCTGAGCTTGCCTGCGTTGGTCAAGTTCCCTAAGCCTTAGTTTTCACTTAGTTAAAATACAGATGTTATGATAGCTCTTACCCCCAAAATGTGAACTGAACTGTAATGATTAAAAGCTATACCCTGACACTGGGGTCTCTTTTTTGATCAGATACTTGCAGGGGGCATATTTTTTTGTATCAGAAGCTATTTGCCATAGTCTCTCCTAGGGAAACCCTGAGACTAGATGGAGTAATATTTTCCTAGGAGAGAAAGAAATCAAGACAGAACCACACAGACATTCCATTCTCTCAGAATGAGCAATTCAATCTTGCAGGGTACGGTAAAGGGAACAGTGGGAGATGAGAAACAATCATAGGGAAGTTTATTTTTTTATTTGATTTTTTAAATTAATCAACTTATTTATTTTTAATTAAATCATAAATGCATTAATATATGCCTCATCTTAATTATTGTTTTAAGACATTTATACTCTCTATTTATTAGATTGGACACGTACCCTTGCATTATGCACCATAGGTGTGAAGTTTAAATATCTTCAGATGTGTAGAACAAGGGCCCTGTGAATGGTGATCAAAACTATTTCAAGGAAGGGTTCCTCTTACTGCAGATCAGTTTGGGCAAAAATATCATGTTACCCTCACAGGTGATGAGAGTTCAGAGATGATCCAAAAGTGTGCTTTGCTCTTGCACAAGTTTAAGGAGTTTTATGAATTCTTACTATATAGAAATTTAAAGGATTTATCTGTTAGCTGCAAAAGAATGCACATAATTTGCTTCAGTGTAGTCAGTTATTTTCAAGGAATCAGGTCACGTTTTTAAAATGTTAAAAATAGCACAGCTCCTCTACACTTTCTGAAGTTGATAAGTCAAAATTATAGTATGAAAATCTAGCAAAACACCATCTTTAACTAAATTTGCTACTATTTTTATTTTCACATATTACAGATGCTTTTGTGGGGATTAATGAGATATATTAAAAGTGTTTTGTAAAGATAAAAAGACTATTCAAATGTAACATGAATAATAATTCTAACGATGGTCAAGCTCTCCCAGCATCCATAGTTTTTCCCTTTATCATATCATTAAGTAACAGCCCTCACTGTAAGGCGATACTTACAAGGAAAGACTAGTGATAGACTTCATCTTAAACCAATTACTTCTGATTAGGTTGGAGGGATCTAAGATTTTTAAAAATATCTTTTAGATATCTAATTTCTATGAGGTTATTCAATTTCGATAAAATTTTCTAATTTGAATCCCAAGAAAATTATGTTCGAATATATTCCCAGAAAGAATACAACTCCTGGCCCAGCACACCTGTAACTGTAGCACTCTGGGAGGCCCAGATGGGCGAATTCAGTGGTTCTCAATCTTCTTAATACTGCAATGTACTTTCATTGATACAAAGGGTTCACGACCCACAGGTTGAGAACTGCTGGGCTAATTGCTGGAGCTCAGGAGTTGAAGACCAGTCTGAGTGAGAGCGAGACCCTGCCTGTACTAAATATAGAAAATGTAGCTGGGCATTGTGGTGGTCGCCTTAGTCCCAGGAACTCGGGAAGCTGTGGTAGGAGGATGGATTGAGCCCAAGAATTTGAGGTTGCTGTGAGCTATCATGATGCCACAGTACTCAACTCAGGGTGACAGAGTGAGACTCTGTTGCAAAAAAAAAAAAAATTAATTAAAAAAAATATATATGCATCTTTCACATACAAGAACATATCGAGAACTACCAACGTATTATTTATGTTGTTTTCTAAAAAAATTCTACTTTTTCTCATTTAAAATTCTATTTATCATTGTTTCAAGATCAGAATAATAAGATAAAAATGGCAAAATATTACAAGCACTTATTAATATATAGTATAGGGATAAAGATTATCAACTGTCTTGAAACAGAAGTCACCAAAAGATGTCCCTGACAAATATGATGCCATTAAATTAAAATATTGCTGCTGCCATTCATAACATTTAAAATTACAGCAGGTAGTATTTCTAATATAACTTTGACATGGTTGTCAAAAGTGCAGTGACAAAACCATGATTTTAATTATTTTCCATATATTTATGCTTGTTGTAAACAACCACATAACATATACCTATTCAAGATAGCTAACATCCAGGTCTAAATTAGTGGCTCCCTAGGAAGAGAAGTGGGGACATGGCCCCCTGAGGACATGTGGCTCTGTATGCAGACATTCCGGGCTGTGACATTTAGGGGGTGATGGTAGTGATTGTGCCATTGAGTGAGTTGAGACCAAAGACGCTTACAAATGTCTTACAATGCACGGAACAGCCTCCACAGCATAGATTAGGCCCTTTAAGTGTCAACTGTGCCATTGTCATCAATCCTAGTCTGTCCTAACCCTTCTTCTTGACTAACATACTCTGATCTAGCCCTTTAAAAACCTCAGAAGATAATGGTATCTCATGTTGGACAGAATGTCAGTAAAAGGACACTGTCATATATTGCTAGCAGAAATATAAACTGAATTAATTATTTTGAAGGACACTTTGTAAGTTTCCAAATCTTCTTAGATATGCTTGCGTATCTAAGTACTTCCTAATAAGTTTATAAAATGGATGTATGCAGCTATATTGGAACACAGATTTTCGATGTGGTATTATTTGTAATGGGTACAATCTGGAAACAATATTCAACCATAACGAAGTATGGTTTAATAAACCAGAGCGTAGTCAATATGCAATGACAAAGAAATGGTAGAACTGTGTATTCTAACAAGGAAGGATGAATATTACAAATTGCAAGATACAGACAATTTCGATTTTTAACATTTGTAATCAAATATACACACAAGCATAGGTCTGGGAGGGTACGGCGTTTGTATTAAGAAAAAGAGTAGCCATGGAGAGTATGTGTGTAGAATGGAATGCTCACTTTAATTTTATACAGTCTTGTAATATTTGCATTTCTACTAATTTTCAGCAATTTGTATAATTAAAAATATAAGAATACATTATATAATAAATATATATAGACACGGTGCGTCTTGTAAAGGTTTTGCAACAAATTCATTTCACTAGGGTATTTCCTGGCAGAAGGGAGTGGAGAGATTGTAGACACAGGACTGTTAGGTTTGTGGTATAGGTTACCACAAACAAACAAGGGGCGCTCTGGGCAGACCTCAAAAGATGTTAACATTAGTGATCTAACAATACACAATTATAAGGGTTTTGATTTCAATTCAAATGGAAAAGAAAATGCCCTATTTGGACACAGCTTAATTAGCATTTGCCTCAATCAGGCAAATTCTATTCTTCAGTACTGATCGTGTCTATGGGAGACTTCCATTTCTATTTAAAAGTTAAATTATTTTCACAAACTCTTTATATTTGTGCACTTGCATCTAATCACTTGCATGGTATTAGTTGAAAGAATTCCACATGAAAGATTAAAAATGTTGAAGAAGGAAATAAATTATGGAAATTATTTTCCGTTTGCAGCTTGCTTTACAAAGATTTAGAAGCCTCTTTCTTGTACAGCTCCACCTTTGAAAAGCATGGCCACGCCTTTTCAAGTACAGTCAGACTTAACATTTTAAGTGGAGTGATTCGTAGATACAATCAGTGGGGTCACCGGTTTATATTTCAGAATTCTAAGAAAGCCTTAATATTAACGAGCTCACACCTGCAGGAGTACTTTTGTATGATCAATGTGGAAAATGTTGCAGTTCAAATACGTAAGTAGCTAACACTTATCTGAGTAGATTAAAGCTTCAATGTTTGTTTGAAACCACATACCTAGGGGTAGGAAAAACTACTAGTGCTGAACTAATTCAGTTCTTACTCATTTAAAATGTCTCAGAGGCATTTTACATCATAATCCTAAACCAGGCATGCCCCAGGGCCCCATTCACAAAAAACAAGCAAATAGCCTTCTTACAGTCCTCACTCTAGGAGTTCCTGCTTGGTAGATGAAATGTGGGATCCCATATAAGAATGAAAGTGAATGTAAGTTGCTCCAGATTTCTTCTCAGGAGCAGAAGTATTCCTAGATTTGTTTAGAGAAGGCCACGAAGACAACCTTATCTCTTAATTAAGGCTATAAAATATTGCCCCTGTATGTTTTCTGGAAATAAGTACTATTTATTCTATTAAATTTCTATTGCTTTAATATATTCTATTTCATATTTCCTTTGTTTTGTTTTAGTTAAACTTTTTTTCTGGCACAGTTCAGTAGAAACTTTTGCCCAATTTTATATATTAACAGGCATGCATATTATTAATCAGATCTTGCTATAAATAAATGCTGTCACATATTCACACCAATATATAAAAAAAATCAGGATCTGGGTATGAACAATACACACACACACACAGAAAGTGACCACATACACTTTCCTTGCATATCATATAATCTTTTGCTGTGGAAATCAAGGTGTCAAAAGTTGTTCCCTTAATTTTTAACACAACAGGTATGGGAAAGCCATGATTGTCCTACAAATTACTGTGCATTTCCCTTTTTTAGGTGTTAAAGAATAGACCTTGGAAAAATTTCTTGTTTTTACCACAGTCTTGTTGTGTAAGGGTTGCACCATTACCTTCATTTGTATATTGGGAATTCAGGGCATAGGACAGTCAGAGTTTAAGAAAGTTTACACGGTCTTTCTTGTTGCCTTATTTAAATCAAGAAACTCAGAGCTCTGTGATCGTTTGTATGGGAGATGAATAGTGCAGTGCACACAGAAAATTATTGTGTGCAACAAACGAGAACATTGAAAGTATTGTATAGGGTTACAATCAAAATTCTACCACAGCACATTGGAGAAAGAGATTAGTTTCAAACCTGGAAAGGTTTTCAGAACTCTATGTCTTAATCAATGATGAGATTTCAGGCAACAGAACTTTGTGTAAGTTGCCCTGGGTAGAATGCTGTGGTGTTATAGTTCACAGCAACCTCAAACTCTTGGGCTCAAGTGATCCTCTTGCCTCAGCTAGTTCTGCTATTTTTAGTAGAGACCAGGTCTCACTCCTGTTCAGGCTGATCTTGAACTTCTGAGCTCAAGCTATCCTCCTGGCTCAGCCTCCCAGAATGCTAGGATTATAGGTGTGAGTTACTGCACATCTGGCAGGCAATGGATTTTGATTCATAAAGATGAGTTCCAGCTGGGGAACTTACCAGCTCTTGAGCCAGCTGTGTCATCACTCTATGGCTCAATTTATCCTACTTCAAAATAAAATAAAACCCACACACCTACACAGACAGACAGACATTACTGACTTGTTTAAAGGATTAGAGTAAATGTGCTAAGACCTGAAGAATGTTAGATTCCCGCCAGAAATATCTTGCATTAACATTCTTATTGTTATTATTAACAGTTCCTATTATCTGAACTGAGTCTGGGTCTGAATCCATTTAATTCTTGACAGATTAAAATGAAATGGGAGAGAATAGCAGCAGAAGATAGGTTAGCAGGCGATTACAAAAAAGGCAACGTAACATGAAAAGTGGCTTTTGATTAACACAAGAAAAAGTTTCAAGTTCTTATGCAACATGTACCTGCAGACTTAATAGGCCTGGGCCAGTCACTTAACATTTTGAATCAGATTCTACATTTCTTTAACTATAAAATCAGATAATAAAGATGTGATAGACTTTCGAGTCTTCAGCAATGAGCTACATGTTTCTTTTCTTTTCTTTCTTTTTCTTTTTTGAGAAGAGTCTCACTCTGTTGTCCTTGGTAAAGTGCCATGACATCATTACAGATCACAGCAACCTCAAACTCTTGCCTCAGTCTCCCAAGTAGCTGGGACTACAGGTATCTGCTACAATGCCCAGCAATTTTTTAGAGATGGAGTCTTGCTCTTGCTCAGACTGGTCTCAAACTCCTGAGCTCAAGCGATCCTCTTGCCTCAGCTTCCTGAGTAGCTGGACTACAGGTGCCCGCCATGATGCCCAGCTATGAGCTGCGTTTTGCAAAAGCAATAGGTGCTTGTTAATTTGTAAATGTCAAAGGACTCTTATTATTGCTATCAATTCTAGAATCTTCATGAGGAGGAGCAAGGCCCTGATGACAAAAGCAGAGGAGAAGAAACAGATGATTTTATTTATGGAGGCAAAAATTTGAGACGTGATTCACGACAGACTAGATGAGGGAGTGATGAGTCTATGAGAAAAGGTGATTCAGGTGATTTCTCCTATTACCTGGTTTATAATTCTATTTCTTCCTTTGCCCTTTGTTCTCCCTTAAAAGGAACCTGGCAAGCTTCGGGCTGCTTGCCTCAGTTCACACTTGGACTCCTCTGTTGCTCACTCACTATTGCACACACATTGAGTACCACCTGCTTCTGGGTACGTCCACAAGCAAGGCCCTGTATCTCTGTGAAGACGTCTGGAATGACTTTGGGAGTGCAGGCTGATCTCTCTCTGACATCTCACCAGTATCAACTTACATTGATTACACATTTTCTTTTTCTTTTCTTTTTTTTTTTTTTTGACACAGAGTCTCACTACGTCACCCTGGGTAGAGTGCCGTAGCATCACAGCTCACAGCAACCTCCAACTCTTGGGCTTAAGCGATTCTCTTGCCTCAGCGTCCCGAGTAGCTGGGACTAGGCACCCACCACAATGCCTGGCTATTTTTCTGTTGCAGTTGTCATTGTTGTTTAGCTGGCCTGGGCCGGGAACAAACCCGCCACCCTCAGTGCATGTGGCTGGAGACGTAAGCACTGTGCTATAGGTGCCGCGCCTGACTATAGATTTTCTTCATCACTTATTTTGTCTTGCTTTCTCCCCTTTGATACTATAGCAGGCGGAGGATGATCATCATATTTTCTTTGTATTCTCATCATGTCCAGAGCACCAAATTAACATACGGAATCTAACTGCATGACCAGGTATCCTCACCTGCCAGAACATTCCAAGCACCATTGATGATTTTCCAATTAATAGGTCATTGCTATCCCTACAATGGCAAGTGGTGATTGATTTAGAAAATCTCAAGTCAGTTTAGAAAAGTATTTCTATTTTGATGAAGTGGAAGTTTTTTTATTATAAAAAGCAATGTTTTTTTTTTTTTGGTAGACACTCCCACAAATCTGCATGCCATAGTTTTTAGTAACTTGCAATTTTAGAAAAATTTGGTCTTTGTTTTTCTATCCTAAAAACTTGCAGTTATCTATGTTCGTGCCTATGAGTCAGGGCAGAATGTTGGTCCTGAGAACCTGCATCTCCATAGCTAAGGCTCCACAACTTTGCTCTTGGAGGCCAGAAGGGTCTGACCCCTGTTGGTGATGGGGGAGTGTCATGATGTCACTTAGCTCTTACTCCTATCAGCAGTTTGGTTTGAGAAGGCATCTGCTTAGACAGAAAATATTGTTTACTTGGTGTTCACTGGATTTCATTTTCATCCCCTTTAATTCTTGAAAGAACAATGTCCGTGTCTCCAGGAAAGCAATTCTCTGGGATGTTCGCCAACTTCTTTCCACGTCTCTGACTTCTCTGTGCTTGCAGAGTAGCTGAAGCCTTCGTGCGCCTCCACCACTTTATTCTCAGGCACATACACAGGGATCTCCTCCTTCCCTGCTGTTCGGGAACATGTCAGTAAACACGCAGACTGCAGGGAACTCCAGAGAAGTGCAGGTACTAGTCTCAAGGTTCATATTTGGCCCAAAACCAGGGGATAGACGTCTAACTCTCATAAAAAATTTTCTCAGCACGCTCTGCTTTTCTTATACATCTTATAGACATGAAAATTCTACACTCACACTAGCGATCTGGGATCAGGATAAAACTTTTATTATTTTTGATTTCATATTCTGGAGATACTTCCGAGTCCTCCACATCTTGTCCTCAGGGGATGAGGTAGATCACCTTTTATGCTCATGGACAGGGAAAAGAAAAGCTTCCGATAGGGGACATTGCAGTTCCCAAAGGCCATGGACTCCTGATTTTGAGCCACCACATGAGGTTCCTTCTGCTGTCCTCTTACTGGGTCATGGCTGCCCCTTGTGTCCCTTTGTAAGACTCATGGGAGGAGTCGGGCCCAAACTGCTAGAGGCTCTTTTTTTAAATGTTTGGTGCCTAATACCGCTTTCACTTACCTTTAAACTAGGTACTATTCTGGGGTAAAAGGAAAAGTGTCACTTAACATTTTATTATGCAGCTGAATAATAATTACACTATGTCAGCAATGATTCAGAACAAAAGTAACTAGAGTAAATTAATTCACTTTGATTCATTAATTAATTTTTTTTTTAGTATTTTAAAAGATACTATATAAGATAAACAGTATTTAATTTTAGAGTAAAGCTGAAATGCCTCACCCATTTTTCTTTTAGTAGCCCGACCCTCTGGTTAATCTGGGAATGTTTACTATACTGAAACTATAGAAGATAAATTGGTTTACTAATTCCAGATAAAACAGTGTGTTCATTTAGACTTCTAGGAAAGTTTGCAGGACTCATTTTTAGGTAAAGCCATCTAAAGTCTCTGTACCTCACTACAAGATAATTCAAATTAGCCTTACATAAGCAACTATAAAAAAGGATTTCAGAAAATACTTTCCCTTTCATATTTTAGAGAAATACACTGCTGTTTTTTCTGTCTCAGTATAATTGTCAGCCTGCTACTTTTCATTTAAACTTTGAGAATCTTCACTCCACAGAACTCTCACAAGTATGGAACGTACCAGAGAATGTTCACTCTGTACCGAGCACATCTGTAAAATTAGAATCTGCAGACTCCATCTTTGCCCAAAATAGTCACATCAGGGTGACTCATGAGACTCATGAGGTGAATGGGACAACATTCAGTTTGTGTTCTTATGTGGGGTAAAAATTTTGGAGTTATAACAAATTAGCTCAAATTGTTTTAGCTGAGATATAGCCAATGGCTTTTCCCTTTTAAACACTGCGGGATTCACTGTGAGAATTAGAAACAGTTTTCTATAATGATTAGGAAATATATTTTCTTAATGCAGTTGATTTCACCCAGACCATTAAAAAATAAAGCTTGATGAAAATTCTCAGCTTTGCATTTCAAGTCTATCTCCATTTAGCAGCTCTCTCGTAACCACAAAAACTCAAGAGAAAAGAGTGTGAGAGAAAAAGAAGTTTGAAGAAGATGGCTAGCTTATGGTCCAAACATATGGAACAAAGTTGCCCAGAATATTGTCACAACTCCTCTAGGGAACATTCGTTCCATACCAGAGTCTTGTCAGACGGCCCAGATTCATTCACAGACTATTATATTCAGAATGGCTGTTGAGAACTTTCAACACGTAGAAGTGTTCTTGAGACATATAAAAATGTCTTTATTTAGAATGAAACATGTGATATCTGCCAAATTTGTAGGTTTGAAATGACTTCCAATATGAATTAAAAGGCCCTCTTCCTTGCTGAAATAGGACTATCACTATATAACTTGTCTGTACATGAGAAATAGTGGGTTCTTATTTCTGATGTTGCAATTTAGTTTAAAATCACTGTATGATGACAGGGTACATAAAGATGACAAAACCATAAAGATGACAGTCTAATCTTCAAAGATGACCGATCATCGATAAAAGATTAAATAATGTGAACATCTAAACGCCAGATTATCAGTTGGCTGGCACATTCTCAGTAGTGAAGTATGTTGAGATATTCCTGATAAGTGAAAAATGTTTTTCCTTGGTGCTATGCAGAAATCTATCCTCTTACAGAAGGGACAAATGAATTGAAATGCCTTTGAATTGTACTTACAATTCTACCCTCTTACAGAAGGGATAAATGAATTGAAATACCTTTGAATTGTATATATTTTTTCTCCATCACTATATATATAGAATGAGAATAAATG
Source organism: Arctocebus calabarensis (assembly GCA_963573935.1). NCBI lineage: Eukaryota > Metazoa > Chordata > Mammalia > Primates > Lorisidae > Arctocebus > Arctocebus calabarensis. The sequence continues at coordinate 14,620 of CAUYON010157072.1, forward strand.
ATATACTGTAAAGTTTTCAAAATTATTTGTTGTTTCAATTAACCCCCGGGAATTTTAAGCATCCTTTAGCCATCACCTTTTAAAATTCTGATAAAAATTTCATGCATACGTACAAGAATGATTAGACATGCTGGTCCGATAAAACTCCAAATAAAGTTGTTTTCAGTGCTAAGCCAACATCTGAAAAGTAAATAATAGATAAAATCAAAAAATATGTTGGTAGGTACCTTTAACAAAGTAAAATTTCAAAGGCATGCAAAACATATTCAGAATTGCCTTTCAAATGCTTATGAAATCATCTTAACTTACACTTTGGTGGTGCCATAATATCTGTATCCTAAAGCTGCTGAAAATCCAACCACCACAGCTGGGCTGAGATAGCCAAAGATATAAAAATTCTTGTGCAAAAATCCCTTGTTGTAGATGACTCCCACCACGATGAGATAGAGATGGATCCCCTCAATGCACATCCACGCAAAGGCGGCTAAAAAGAAGTAGTGCAGCAGCCCCGCAATGATGGAGCAGAAGAGCTAAAAAGCAAAGCAAAGAACCCGCAGGCAATGTCTGTTTTAAAATTATCGTAACATAAAATCTCAACTTTCTCCATAAATTGTCAAGCTTTTTGTGTACTAATTGATCACACTGAAATATCTCTGGCATGTTAGTTTTGGGGGATGTGCTACTTGTAGCTGATTTAAATGAACTGTGTGTCATCACAATGAAGCATTAACCAATCCTGGGATAGAATGAAGTTACTGTCCTTTTCTGAGATTTATTCTTTTTACACACTTATGCTATGTGACAGATCATGGATTATTCACATATAAAGCGTGGTATCTTGGTGAGAATGTTTTGAGCTGATTTCTGTTTTTGAGGTGCCTTCCTTTGTTTATTTCCTGCTCAATGAATGAAAATTACTGATTATAGTGTGCTCAGCCAAACAAAATAAATGTCTTGATTAGGTGACAAAATAAAATTCACCAGACAAATGATATAGTTTACTGAAATACCCATTATAGAATCACTTGTAGTTGTACTATTATCAAGGAAAAATGAGATAGCTTTCAGTTAAACATTATTTATCAGTATTTACTTTGTGTCTAGAATTGGAGTTAAGATTGTAAGAAATAACAGAAAAAGGAGTAGTTACACCCCCTGTATGATAGACCTCACTACACGTGTTACCACAGGGATCACATAATACATACTTACCTGCCTATCCCACTCATTAAAACAGAAATAATTCAAGACTAATAATATTAAGTACTGAAGCACGTTGGAGAGTTCAATATAAGGTTGAGAAAGCAGTGTGATCACTGGCAATTAAAATCTGGGAATCACATTACTGAGGAAGTGAGATTTCAGATGAGGCTTGAAAATGGGAAGGATGTACTGGCTGAGTGAGAGAGTTGCAAGGAATCGTGGTGGAGGGAAGACGACCCTGGGCGGCCAGTGAAGGAGGAAATAGGCATCGGAGGACAGGGAAGGCAAGTGCGAAACACAGGAACAGAGGAGTCTATACCCAAGTGTATATTATTTAAAATAGATGCTTTGCAGCATCTGCTTCACCAGAAAACCTTGACGAATGATTGTGAGTGTCAGTCTTTGAGAAATTCCTGAAGAATGGAAATATGGATGGAGGCAGCGCCTTGTTCTGTGGTCCTGGATACCCTTCCTCAGGCTCCGACTGCAAGGGGTGCAATTGCCCTGAAGCTCCAGCTGTGAGGCTGCGAAACCCCTTCCTGGGTCCACACTGCCCCCAGCCTGTGACTGAGCACATCAGGGTCACTAAAACATCCCGGCTCCTAAGAGACAAAGGATTCCTTTGACAGGTGGCTTTGGGTCTAAGACTGCCCCCCACAGAACTCCTTAATACCCTTGCTGAACTTTCCTTAGAGCCAAACTGCTGGGGAAATGTTTCCATCTACCCTACCTTTCTTCCCTCTGTCCTTCACTCGGGGTCAGACCTGGTCTTGGTCTGATGCTCTCCCAGGCTCTCTCCATTTCCTTTCCCAGGCATTTCCTCTACTGAATATTTTGCATGTTTAATTCCATTTTAGTACCTGCTTCTAGGAGGATTCAGAACAACACAATATGAAACTATGAACTTGGGAAATGGGTAGGTGGAAAAGTGCAGATACTAAGTAGAACCAAATTACATTGCAATCTATGAACCCTGCTTTACATTTATGTTCAGTCGCTTCCTGAGACAGACTTTGAGCTCTCTCCTCGGTCTTTGTTTAATAGACTCGGTAAGTAGTTTGTTTAGATGTGCTACCATTATGAAACTTAGAAAGGAAAGCTATAGAACAATATATAGTATATTTGCTCCATTAAACCCTTAATTATACTTAATTATAATTCATGCTTCTATGACATGTATATTTAGAAAAGTACAAATACATACAAAATAAAACAGAGATGAGGGCCTACGTACCTTATTCGTATTTGTATTGATCCCAACAAGAAAAACAAGTTCAGCAAGAAATAAGCTACAACAGAGATTTTTGTGAATTGTTGTCCTAGTGCTTTGAATTTCACTGAAGAACCAGAAGGTAAAAATGCATATGGCAAGACAAATCAGTGAAATAATTATTCCGAGCTGAGTGATCCTTGTAAGAATATTATAATCTTTAATGCCCTAAGGGAAAATAATAATAAAGCTGTTAAGAGAATGACTCAGTAACTACAATGTATAATGAACTTCCTTTTTCACTGAAACATTAATCAAAATGTTCATAAAATGTAAAACTATAACTGTGCATTTAGATGAGAAATATTTTGTACTTTTGAAACTCCTCAATATTCAGGGAAATCTGATATAAATCACGTAGCACTTTTACAGCTCAGTAATTGGTGATTTTTTTTCTAGGCATAGTATTTATTAGTATATGGTTTAACAATGTTATCATCATTAATTTCACTTTATTAGAAAGGCAATTCATTATTGTAATGTGAACATGGTTAATTAAAACAGATTTATCAGTGCTAAGACAAAGTCTTACTTCTATGCAGTGATTCATCTAGAACACATTAGATGAAGGGGTCAGCAATGCTGAATATATGGAATATCAGAATGATATAGTTCAGAGAGTTTCAAATGGAGAATGTTGGTTTTACTCTAACTAGATGAATATTTATTTTTACATATACAATAAAAGCTTTTTGCTTAACACCTAGAAAAAAAATCACCTTTTTGATTGATAATATGTTTAGGCAGATTTACTTGGGTACTTTATGTACTTAATGGTGGATTCTAAATATATGGAAATAGAGCTATCATCTAATGAAGATTATGATACAAGGATAGAAAATAAGAAATTATTTAAAAAGTATATAATGTAAGATATTACTATGCTTGATCTTAGCGAAAAGACTGAGAAGTGATAATGTGAGATATTACTAAAGTAAAATGCACATTAGGAAGCTATTTACCTTAAAGAGATTTATCATTTTTGAAATTTCCATGGGTTCTACATTGCTAAAAACATTACATTAGTTATAAATATGTTACTACTTATTGACCAAATATCAAAGATTTTTAGGCACTTTGTCAATGGTAACAATAAACTTTAAACACAAAAGGCAGAGGGCCTAAATCCCATGATACATTAAAATGGGTAAATTGCTTTAATGTTGAAAGCAACATTAAAAACTAATTTACTATGCAATCTATTAGATATTACAGACTACATAAATCTTAGACTTGAAATAACCCACAATAACCTATATCTAAGATTAGATGTCTTAGATGACAAGGAAGGAAAACAAAGACTAAAAGTAAGATAAATTGGGGTTTTATAAATTTTATTAAATGTGCATTTATTTATTTATTTTATTTATTTATTCACAGTTTTTGGCTGGGGCTGGGTTTGAACCCACCACCTCCGGTATGTGGGGCCAGCGTCCTACTCCTTTGAGCCACAGGTGCCACCCTATTAAATGTATATTTATATCTAAGCCAAACATATAAAATTATTTTATTGAATGATATTGAAAAAGCAAGAAAACAGAACATAGGCAGGTAGATTTGTAAATATGATGTGGAAAACTGCCTTACAATGGAATGACCAGATGACATCAAAATTGCAAAATGTGTCAGGTGATTACAACGGCAAGAGGTGTGGGTCTCATTGGAGGATGTCAGCTCACAGCCCTCTGAAGACCAGCTGCCATTCATGGTATCAGGTGAGTATTTCCAAAAGGCACATAGACTCCTATACTTACCTGTGGTCTGCAAAAGAGAGATTTTACCGATGAATGAAAGAGAAAAAGTTATGCACACAGTATTGCTTTGGTCATAGTTAAAGCACCCATTTAAAGAGTAAAATGATGCCTAAAAGTGAAACTTAAAATAAATTCTAATACATCTAGGCTGCTGTTTTGTGAAGAAGGCAAATCTATATTTCAAAAATGCTGTATTTTATCCATCTTGTGTCATAAATCGTTGTGATAATATTTATTGAATGAGATCATTCCTATGTCATTTAGGACACTGTCTGACACATGCTTCTCACATTTATTTATGCTCAATAAATGAGCATTTACTAGATATGCAGTATTTCTCATCAAGCCAGGTACTAAAAACGTAGCCCTTAAAAAAATAGAAAAATATACTTGCATTGTTCATCTTGTTTTCTTGTTAGAAATGAAACATTTCTAAATAAGTACACCAGGAAAAGAAGAAAGAAGGTGGCAAGGGGGGTGGTCCAAGGAGGTCTTTTGTTGCTCCTTTAACATTGCGTCATACAATCACTTAGCATTACCCTAAGTGAAGTATCTCAGGAATGGAAAAACACACACCACCTGCTTTCTCTAATAAGTTGTTAACCAATTGATGGGCACACGTGAACACCGAAGAAGTAAAAGTCATTGGAAATCAAGCAGGGGGCAGGTGAGGAAGAGGGGGGGAGTGGTAAAAACCTAACAGGTACAATGAACACTATGTAGGTGAAGGGGCGCGAACAGCCCTGCCTCAAGCCTTAGCTACATAAGAAAAAAACATTTGTATCTCCTTAATACATATATTTTTTAAAAAACAACACCAGAAAAGTCACCAGAAGAACAACATTAAATTTGTATTCTTAAAAAGATCTTTGGGATCTAGCATCTGAAAAATAAATCCAAGCTTAGTTTCCATGCTTAACACATCTCACATCTTCTTTTTCTCTTAATGTAATGCTTACCCTTGTTTGTTTGAGCTTTTCTACTTAATTTTCTCTGCATTTAGTTTCTCTCTCTCTTACGTGTCTTTATTTAACAGTGTCACATTTGTATTGTATGTAAGCATATAGTATATATGTTCTTTTGGTTTAGAAAGCTGCTCCTCCCTTATAAACACGCAAACACAATTAGTCAGATATAAGATTTTTCAAATGGAGCTTCAGAGATACTTTAACCACCTACTAGAACTTAAATATGCTGAAAGTCCACGAAACCATCAATTGTAAAAGAAGACAGCCTACAATCGATGATTCTGAATTTCCTCACTCAATTTTAATTAAAGTAACAGCACAGTTCTAACCATGCTTTTCTATTGGGTAGTTTTAATTATATATGAGTGTGAAAAATGATTTAGATCTTTTAAATCATGATTTAGACTAAAAAGTGTAAAATAGTGTCCACTAATTTCTATATGAAATACTGTAAATGTCTCTATGATTTTGTTTTAATCAATACCCGAACCCCTTCAGGTATTGTTTTAAATGATAAGTATTAGCCAAACACTGTGATTATTACACAAATGACATTTATTTATTTATTTTTATTTTTATTTTTTTGAAACAGAATCTCAAGCTGTCACCCTTGGTAGAGTGCTGCGGTGGCACAACTCACAGCAAACTCCAACTCCTGGGCTTAAGCGATTCTATTGCCTCAGCCTCCCAAATAGCTGGGACAATAGGCATCCGCCACAAGGCCTGGCTATTTTTTTTTGTTGCAATTGTCATTGTTAATTTAGCTGGCCAGGCCAGGTTTGAATGCATCAGCCTCAGTGTGTGTGGCTGGCACCCTACCCACTGAACCACGGGCACTGCCGACATTTATTTTTTGATCGTGATACTTTTTATAACTCATTCCTTGAAGATATGAAAACTTCCAAATTGCACAATATGTTTAAAAATAAAACTAAAACATAGCCTAATTTCAGAGAATCAAATATGTAATTTCTTTGGTGTTGATAAGTAAGATCAAAAGGCACTACAAGTACAAAAATATTTTATAGAAAAATTATTTAAAACTACTTTTTTATTTTATATTTGGTTCTATATTTTTAAACCCAAGAATCCACATATAATTTAAGAAATATGATAAAAAATAGCTCATTTATTTAGATGAATATATTACGATCATAGCCAACAACTATCAGAAAAACAACTTACCTTAAGGTGACTTAATGTAAATGTTAGTTTTTCAAGTTCATACAATGTGGGTGGGTTTGAGCTGATTGAGACTGAAATTACTGAAGAGATGACTTTTTCTTCCTCTTCAGAATTATCATAATTTTTAGGTTCCAAAAAGATGTCAGATGATGAAAGCAAGGGACCAATACTCTTATAATATAAAAATGCCACTGCAACATTGCCTATCAATCAAAGAAGGATACTTAGTCAGATTCTTATAGAAAAATTTATTTTAACTCTGGCAATAAACATAAAAATAGACAAAAATTTTAAAGGCATTATACAAATACCCAGATACTAAAAGGTGGGCCATAGTCAGTCCATAATTACACCATAATCAGATTTATACTCTCTGACCTAGGTGGATCCAAAAATAATCATGAACTGTAGTATCTCCTTAGCACACACTATATTTAGATGAAAAATAGTCCTTGATAAATTTAAATCCAAATCCTAAGAAGCAGGATGTGAAGTATATCCACTTGAAAGATAAAATTTTAAGTTATTACTTCCTTGCGCAAATATATAAATTGAACTGATAGTGGGAGAAAATTATCACAGGCTTAGATTGAATGAGTTGTGACATGTCACTGAGTTCAAACTTATGCCCACTGAATTGGCTCCTACTTAATATTGATAACATAGAGTTATGCAGTGTCGGGCTAGGAAATGTATTTCCTTGAGAAGCAGCCATTTCTCTGTGCCCATGAAACTCCCAAACTCAGTATATCAGCACATACATAACTCAACACCACAAAGTCATAAACTCCACTGTTGGTCACATCATCAAAAACAAAGGACTGTAATAACCAAACTGGAAACCTAGTCACACTAATAAATAGGATTCTTTGGATACAATTATGTTGGCTGTAAGACGCCAAAGTGTATCGCCATTCAAGTTCTCTGTCTTAATCTAAAAAAGCACCTCAAGAGATATTGCTAACAGCCTTGCTAACCCCAGACACATTATTTTTCTTAACTGTCAGCTTAGAAAACTTACATTAGAAAAAGAAATGGATGTTAGGACGACCTGGCTGGGACAGTGAAATTATGACTCTAAAAGTTAACAACTATCCCAGCCTTTGCTACAATCAGAGCAGGGCCTGAGGCGGGACCTGGATTCCTTTTAGGCAGACATGACCTGGTCCTGCTGATGATCTTGTTCATGGGACGGAGAAGTCTCAGGTGTTGTTGACAGGAGATGGGGCAAAATCAAATGAAAAATAAAAAGTATAAGAGGGACTTAAAAAAATCTATTACGTGCTGTTATGCTTTCCAAAGGAAAGTATTTATTTAAGATCAAGTGTTGACTTTGAGTAAGAGGTGCTGCCCCGGGGACCTCTCTCTCCTTTATGAATACAGCCTCAGGGCTTTCCATTCTCATCATTTTAAACCTCTTCCAATTCCCACGATTTCTCTCCAATTTTAAGCCTGATTTAGGTTTGAATTCTCTTCCCTAATCTGTACATTCTGTAAAAAACTAGATTAATGAAAGGTGCTAAAAATATGAATTATTTGAAAAGAATAAGTCATTTTCTATTAAATTTTTGTCCACCCTCCCCTATTTTTCTTCTTTACAATGTTTGTTCTAGTCTTTTAGCCCTAGTTCTTTCTAATATCTGTTATCTTTACCATATCTTTACTGAGAACAAGATACAGCCTTCGATTCAATGACTAGAACATGTATTTGAGCCACTATGTAGTACAAATAACTGTGAAAGTTCTGAAGACTACTTCAGAATTAATACTTGTGTATATTTGTTAAAGGATTCCCATTCAATAGCTCTTCTTTCTTACTTCTATTATTTTGTTTTGTGCTTGGGTTACTTTTAAATAAAGTTAATAGAACTTTTTATTACTGTGATCCAATCACGACTTGCACCCCAAATTAACGGTAAACGACAGGATGGCAGGAATTAAGATTTTTCCTATGTTAAATCCCAAAATTAATTTTTCTCACATTGAGTCTGTAATGAATTCCTTAGAGAATTACAGTGGACTCCTGAGAAAATCATTGTCCTATAACTTCCCTGTTTCTACTTTCACTGGAGAATAATTCAAAACATCTTCTCAATATGGCTTCATTTTTTTTGTCATACAAATAATTACCCCAATATCATAAGTTAAAAATAAATATGTGGCATCCCTCAACAAAAATCTCTTATCTGTTTTATGATAAAACCATATTTGAGAGCATTGAATCTCATTCTGCTCATTCTCAACCCCTTCCTCTTAATTCTTCTAAAATTCAATCTAAAAAAAAAAGATTAAAAATCCACCTATGCCCAAATGGATTGCCTTTATTTTCCTACTAATTGCATTGTGCATGTTTTAGATAATTCACATGTTTTATTAATAAATTTTGCCAATAAATGGATAATCACATGTAGATGTTACTGAGAAAGTTTGGTCAGTTTGTTAGATTTGCTCTTATTTTTAGATGCAACCTTGAGGAAAACATATTTTTTCACTCTGCTTTGTCGAGAGCTGGTATTATTGTCCCTTTCAAATGTTGGCTTATACCTAGGAGCATTAAACACAGCAAAGCTACTGTACAATCAAATGAGATCTCTCTGAGATATTAATTCCATGACACTTTCATCACTTGTCACTATAATAAGTATTTTCAATGTCTTTGTCCTAACTTCCAAACACTACTCAAATTGTCTTTGAAATTTCAACTTTTAATACGTTTGTTAGCTTTGCTCCTAAATCATAAATGTATGCCTGGTTAATTAGAATATGGTATAACAGGATCAGAGCCCTGGGTTTAATGATAATATGGCTTGGTTGTTTTTGCTTTGTTTTATGAACACTTATTTCTTACTTTTGTGTAGAAAAGACAAGAAAGAATGGAAAGGGTAATACTGACAGATTAGAGAAAAAATCCAACACTGGTGCAGAACAAATAATACAAAAAAAAATACTATTCTGAGAATAAGTGCAGTGTATTTTTTAACAAGGAAAAATACATCTTTTATGAAAGAGTGTCCACATGAAACCATATGTGTGTTTTTATATATTTTTCATTTGTTTTTATGACCATCCACATATTCTTTGAGAAAATATTACAATTCACATTTTCTCTAGGTAATATATTTTACCTATATGAGGACAAAAATAACAAAATTTCTCTCAGCAGAGTTTTTTTCTGTGTGCATCACATAAGAGAGGAAATACATGGTGAAAATAACAGCTACTCGCTTGACTCTAGTTGGCCAACCAGGAAAAGGTTACTTATTTTTAGGAAGGGCTGATTCCTTTGTTAGCCCCCTCCCTTCTAGAACTGGTTCTGTGCTGTCTGCAGATGAGTATGTATCAAGGTGAATATCTCAAGTACAAATAAGGATGTGCTGAAAGCTGTAAAAGTATCAAATATTTTACTACAGGAAACCACACATGTTATATACACATCTGATATAATCAAATACATGACAAGTATTTATTGCAAATTCAATAGAATATTGTACTCATATGTAAGATTGTTAAAGTCCTACCATCTGAGTCAGAAGAAGCTCTTCTCTTTGGAAATATATTAATATAATCTCCATCCACTGTCATATGGGGACGAATATGTGTCATGTGATTTGGGTCAAGGAAGAAAACTTTGAGAGCTGAAACAAAACCATGAAAATAAAAGAATCTGAAATTAGTTTAATCATTATTCATAATCAATATAATTACTTACTTAGAGATAATTTAATCCATCATTCTTATATTTCAAGTTCTTATTTATGGCAAGGAGAATGAACATAGTAAGAACATGTTTGGACAGTACAATTTGTATCTTAAAAATCAGACTCAAGTTTTTTTATTGCACTCTAGTGCTCATGGTTTAATTTAATGTTCATTGAATAAGTAAAAGATACCACATGTACGTACTGAAAGTATAAATCATACTTTACCAAAGTCAAGCAACTCTCATGTCTTAGAGTATGATATCTATACCATAACTTACTATGAAAAGAATGATTGAACTAAATTCTTGAGTGATAATTCCCTTACCTGAAATAATTTCAACTTTTTCATGGAACAATATTATAAAAATATAGGTCTCCAGTGTTCAGTAAGATTAGCCCACATCACAAAATCCCCAAACCAGAAATGTTCGTATGGATGTGGAGAAAAGGGAACACTTCTGCACTGCTGGTGGGAATGAAAACTAATACATTCCTTTTGGAAAGATGTTTGGAGATCACTTAGGGACCTAAAAATAGAACTGTCGTTCGATCCTTCAATTATTCTACTAGGTATATATCCAGAAGACCAAAAATCACATTATAACAAAGATATTTTCACTAGAATGTTTATTGAAGCCCAATTCATAATTTCTAAGTCATGGTAGAAGCCCAAGTGCCCATCGACCCATGAATGGATTCATAAATTGTGGTATATGTACACCATGGAATATTATGCAGCCTTTAAAAAAGATGGAGTCTTTACCTCTTTCATGATTACATGGATAGAGCTGGAACATATTCGTCTTAGAAAAGTATCTCAAGAATGGAAGAAAAAGTATCCAATGTACTCAGCAGCCCTACTATGAAACCAATTTATAGCTTTCATATAAGCTATAACCCAACTATAGCCCAACAAAAAGGGGAAAGAGGAGTGGGAACGGTTAATGGTG
>CAUYON010157073.1:0-18459 GCA_963573935.1 Arctocebus calabarensis
AAAACAGTCTTTGTGTTTGCCTCAGGGTTGCCCAAATCTATTGCTTTTTCTGTGAAGGCAAAAGCCAGTTTAACCCATTAGTGGCTTACTCAATTGAGAAGTACATGAGACATACATGTGGGGATTTCTAACCCCACAACTGTTTTCTTGAGGACTTAAGGAGAGTTCTCACACTGGTGAGGAGAGTGTCAGATGCTGGACTACAATGGATTGTACCTATGTGAAAATGTGAGAGGCCTTTGCTCTTAAGGAGTAACCTAGTAATTTATACCAGTTTTCCCGAGCATGCCAACTTTGTCTTTGTCTTCCCAATACCTTAGTTCTGATCTGCTCCAAGGCTCGTCTTCTGTGGAGGTTCTGCTGACAACATTGGCAGTAGCTGGTTCTCTGGACTTTGGCCTTGGCTCTGTGGGCTGCCCTGGCTGGGGCAGTACCCGCCAGTGTTCACCTCCTCCTGGCTCTGGCTTCCCCTGCCTGCTTCCGTCCAGCACCTCATTCTTGAGGTTCAGTAGAACCGCACAGCTCTTTGGATTCTTCAGACAGGTTTTCTAGGGAGAAGATAAGGACAGGTTTCAGATTCACGGTGATGTTGCAAGCCAAGAGGAGGCTGACTGCAGCCCTGTGTTTTCTCAGGGGCTCTTTTCCAGTGGGGAAGTTTCCTATGAATTTAAAGTCAGACTTCTAAATATAGAGTGACTTAGCATTTATTCAAAATCTTCCACAAAAATAGCCAAACTAAAGGAACAGTCCACATGAGGTAGAATCAAATGGCTTATTAATATTTCAGTGGTTAATAAAGTTGCTGGTGGGCCTTTGTTATTCGGTATTTCAAAATATGAAGCATGAGCTTAGAGATAAGATGTAAGTAATAAATCTGTGACGGACACCAACAGGGACAAAAGGGAAAACAAATGTGGGAAAAATGGATGATACACATGACTAATTAGCACATGACCTCGAATAGCAAGATATTATGACATGTAGGAGATTTTGCACAAATTTCTATAAATGCTGTGCTAATTCAGGGAGAAGCCTCTGAAGACAAGCACAGAGAAACAAGATGTGAGAGCCTTTAGTTATACAATTTATTTTGATAAGGGTGGCACTGAGAGGCAACCTCAGCAGCATGGAATCCTCCACCTGCTAATGTGACCTAAACCTTCAGGAGGTTTATTTAAAAGAAGGATTAAGACATTTTCTTTAGTTACAAACAACAGGCTAGGGAAATATATCTGCAAAGAGGGAAGCAAAATGACACCAGAAGATGATCAAATTGGTCAAAGGGGAAAAATACTCTGCCACTTCTGTTCACAGGAAATGCTGTGTTTCTTTGCAAGAGTGACTCTTAGATAAGTCTTGTGTTTCTGTCAAACTCTGTGTCAGAATTTTATTTTCATTTCTTCAGCCAATTGTTCATTTTAGAAGCCCCGTTGTTTAGGAAGTGAGAGAAATCTTAGATACCACAAAACCAACCTGTCAGATACCAGTGGACTGACTTGTGACATCTGACGCCTTCAATTGACAGCCCTTTGCATTTTACCACATGGTGAGTGTTACAAATAATATGGTTTGGTTTGTTTTATTTAGGACAGTTTCTTGGCCTGAAGGACATCTATGACTCTTCCTGCATCCATTTTCTCCTGTTGCCCAGAATTTCCTTCTTGGTACCTAAGGCCACTGGCTCAGCACCCTGTCAGTGAACATCCCCAGGCTGAGTTTGGGAAAGGCAACCCCTGGTAGGATGTGACATAAGAAAATTCCAAAGCCTTCTTCATTTCCTGGGACTTTCCAAGCCACTGACTATCTCAGCTCTATGGATAAAGAGCTAAAACGTAGTTTAAGAAAGTCACTACTGTCTTCTGGTAAATGCCCTCACAGCCACATTTTGTGATTTTTTTCTCTTTTATCATTGGTTTCCCTGTCTTGGTTCTCTGTTTCATACATCCTCATTACCCCCCTTAACTTATAGCAGATCTGCAATAGCAACAAAAGGTTAAAAATATAAAATACAAATTAAAAGTGTTAGAAATGTTAAAAGCATTATCAAGGACACAGAACTAAGAGAGGCTGTTGCCTCCACTGCCGTGACCTTGCATTTGCAGGATTTCCTCCCTTTTGGAATGTACTTTAATGGATCAGATCACATTCAACTTCCAGATCAGCTCTAAAAATCTCTATCCCACAAAGTATTGCATTCTACATATGCTTTGCATTTTATTTCTCTTTTAGTAGTCTTTTTACTTTATTACTTATATGTATGCAAATAATATTACAACCTAACAGATTGTGTGATGGCGTGCAGGAATATGTGAATGCATGGGTCACTTTTAAAGATTATAAGCTTGTGATTTTCTTCTATATCACATCCCCAGAGCATGTGGTCCAGAGCTAGGCCTATCGTTAATATTGATAAGCCCAGGATATCTTTCCCTAGACCACTCAGCTGGAGACACTAGTATAGATGAACACCAGTTATGACACAACATGAACCCAATTCTCTAGTTCAGTGCATCAGAAAAAGGTGTTTTGGGGATTTTCCGGGTAATTTAGGTGAGGGCCAAAGACACCTGTGAGATACTTGTCTCTTTTTTTCATTTGTAGCCTCTTAGCACCTGGTAATACAAGAATCCGCTTACTAAAATCGTCAGAAGGTTTTAGCTGCTTGTCTTAGCCCTTCCTTCTGCTCATCCCCAAGATGAAGTGTATATTCTTTTGTTTGATGAAGTTATTCAAGTACAGGGGTCATGATCTAGGTCTCTCAGAGATGTCTGCTTTGTGTGCAATGCTAAAAAGTGTCTCTCAGTGCAGTTTTCTTGGCCTGCTGTTTACAGTTGTGCAGAGTACATACGTTTAGAAGGACCGTGCTTCTGATACTCCTCTTAGACACACAAGAATACCTATTTTTCTTTTACATGCTCAAACCATGATTTATGTTATTTTATTAAAATAAGTTATTTTCTATTTATGCCTCTAGACCAAGTGCCATGAGGTTTGTGTTTGGAATTCTCAGTATATAACCACCCAAGAAATATTTGTACAGGCTTACTGAACTAAATTTAGGGTTTGGTGGTACTATTAGAATAATACATATATTACCCAGTACATTTTCTATAGGTCAGGAGTACAGGAATAGCTGGATTGGAGGTTCTGGTCAAGTTCATAAATGTGTAGTCATGTAAAGGCTTCACTGGGCCTGGAGGATTTATCTCTAGCTCACTCACATTCTTAGAAATTAGTGCTGGATGTTGGCCAGAAGCCTCAGTTCCTAGTTAATAGAACATATGCATTGGACTGCTTGTACGTCCTCACCACAAAGCGGATAACTTGCTCCAGAGTGAGTGATGGAACAGAGCCAGGCAATGCATTTCATCACTGCCTCAGAGGTCACACTGTACCCCTCTGCAGTATTCAGTTGGGTACTCAGACCAACCTATTCAGTGTGGGAGGGTAGCATTGAATACTAGCATGAGAAATTTTTTTTTTTTTTTTGAGACAGATCTCAAGCCGTTGCCCTGGGTAGAGATGCCATGGTATCACAGCTCACAGCAACCTCCAACTCTTGGGCTTATGCAAGTCTCTTGCCTCAGCCTCCCCATAGCTGGGACTTCAGGTGCCCGCCATGATGCCCCACTATCATGGTTGCAGTTGTCATTTTTGCTTAGCAGGCTCAGGCTGGGTTCGAACACACAGCAGGTGTACAGTGGCTGGAGCCCTGCCAACTAAGTTACGGCCCACCAGCATGAAAAATCTTAGAACTCTATCTTAGAGGCTGGCTACCATATTACAATTCAGAGAGTGATATAGATTATAGCAAATCAAATCAATTGATGCATATTTTATTTGCCTTTATTTTGTTTATAATTAATACCCAGAAATCAATACAGCACTATTTTTTTCAAATACTTCTTACATATTCTAGATGATGAACATACCAAGCAACCACAGATACAATATGAGCCCTGTTTCTTTAAAAAAATACCAACACAATATAAAGAAGGAAATGTAAAGAATGCAACACAAATGAGCTCAAGTCATTGCTACCAATTTTAGTTGTATTGATTTGAGGTAAGCAGTTTCCCTCTCTAATGATGAAGGCGGTGATGGTGATAAAAATACCAACTCCATAGTGTTACTATAAAAATTGAAGGGAAGTACATAAAACTGTGAGGCACTGTGAATATTGCCAAATCAGAGCGGTATCTGATGCAGAGTGTGTCACATTATATCCCTTTAGTCCATGTCTGCTTTTAGCTGCATGGACAAAAAATGACAAACTATAACTATTGCTACTACTATAACTAACACTAAACTTTAAGGAAACAAAGAAGGGAAAGAAAAAGAAATCCAACAGACTTAGTTATGACAGTCCTGGGACAAGGCCCCACAAGTCGGTGTAGAAGCTGCCATGCCTCCCACGATCGGGTGGACGATTCTGAAAGGCCTTCGTTCTGTTCTCAGGAGTTCCGTGGACTTGCGTCTCCGTTCCCACAGCAGTGACCTAGACAATACACCCTTCTGTTAGTTTTTCCTCTTTCTTCATGTTTCCTGGTCATAAATAAGCTCCCTTTCCTCTGGTAGTTAAAGTTAAGGCAGCAGGATAGTATGACTGTATTACAAATGAGAATGCTGCTTCTGGAACACATGCTGACAGTGGTGAGCCAAGGGCAGGGAGGCCTGAGTGGGAGTGGGCGGGGAGGGGAGCAGTTCACCTCGGGCCAGTAATGAGCCCCAGTGTCTGCAGAGAACATGACAACATAATAAAATGGACACAAAGTTGGAATGCTCTTCAAGAACACTGTGCACTGGCAGTTCCAGGTAATGTCAGTGGTAAAATCTTCTCTCCTGCTGGGACACATTGATCCTACCATTCTTCTTCTTCTTCCCATGTCTCTGGTTTCCAATGTTACTTTTCAAGTCCTATCATGGTCTATAAATTGGCTTGTCATATTGGTAGTTTGAGCATTTAAATGTAAGTGGTGGTGAGGTATGCAGCTGTGCTGGGGCTCAATTTCAAAGAACAAGAACAGGACATGAGAGTCATCAGGGACTTTGAGCAGGAAATTGTCACTTTTATGTGAAGCATGCTAGAGGCTATCTGCATTAGTCCAAAACAGGGCAAGAGAGAGGCAAGTGTTGGGGGCCACAACTATTCCTTTGAACTTTGTAGATACTTCACAATTCTTATGGTAAATACTGTCTTAGTCAATGAATTTATGTCCAAGAATATAGTCAACTTGTCAAAGACCAGCAAAGCTTTAGTCAATCAGATGAAATCTAAGAGCTATTTGGCGGGGGATATGGAATACAGTGGACATTATCAATTTTTCTTCTAAATTAAATTAGCTGTAGTATTATATACATTTTATTGTCTTCTCTTTTCTAGTTTATCCTAGTTCTAGTTTATTCTTAAGCAGTCCTCCTGCCTCAACTTTCCAAAGTGCTGTGATTACAGCCACCATGTCCAGACAACAGTAATCATTTTATGAAGTGTTTGTGTTGGCGAGTAATTTATCATTGACCTCAACACATTGTCTCTCAGGAAAGCAGAGTATTACTAATTAGTGTGCTTTTTCACCTCTATACCAACGAAATAGGAAAGAACATATATAAATCGATTATATAAAACATGTAAAACATTTTCACAGCTCTTTCTGGTACTGAAATGCTGCACTATGATTAGTTTTTTTCTTTCCTCATTCCTGTCCAAGTTGAAAAATCTCATTGTCAATAAATTAAGACATATTTAATACAACATATTTCAAACTCACAAAATAATGTGCTAGGTTCAGGATAGAGGGAGGAAGTAGCCTTATACAAAACCCGGTGAGGTCCACATAGTGAGACAGAAGGATTATTTTTATAGAATCATTGGAAACAACTTAGGAAAATAAAATTTGAAAGTAGATCAAATGCTTATTAAAAGGACACAATTACAACTTAGACAAATTCAAACAACGTAACTCAATTGTATGTACCTTCATATTAATCTGAAATTTTTAAAGAAATTTGTAAAATTAAATTTTACATATTATTTATAAAAAAAAGAAATATATGCTATAAAGGTTTTGATACTGCCTTATTTTTGTCCTTGGAAAATGGTAGCAGTAAAACTGTGTGTGTGAATATATTTTTTTAATCCTCAAAGCATCATAGAATTGTAGTACTTCAAAGTCTTTGGAGAACAAGTTTTCTTTTCTGGGAATTAGTGGTTATCTCATGAAGTTTTAAATTCCCATTGTATTAAGAATGTTCACTATTAAGTATATGTGCAAAGGAAATAAAACATATCAAAAAATTACAACTAACTTATAACTCTAAAACTAAACTGGTATTGATATTTTCCATTAAAACAGAGAGCTATGTAGCTGGGCATTGTGGCAGGTGCCTATAGTCCCAGCTACTTGGGAGGCTGAGGCAAGAGAATTGCTTTAGCCTAAGAGTTTGAGGTTGCTGTGAGCTATGACTCCACAGCACTCTACTGAGGGCGACAGAATGAGACTCTGTCTCAAGAAAAAAAAGAGAGAGAGAGAGAGCTATGAAAGAAGTGTTTGACCTGAGAATGCAAGATACAATTTTTTTCTAAAGGAATCAAGTCCTTCTTTTCAAGTTGTTGGATGTGTACATGGAGTCCATATCTGGGAATAGTATCTCATACCATCTAGGTAGTTGACTACTCTAGACCAGAGTTTCTAGTTGGAAAGAATAGATAGAAACTTTTAGAAACAGACTGGAATGAAATTCTAGTCCTCTTCCTACTGGTTCCTGGACCCAACATGGTACAGAAATTCCACACAGGGAGTTGAGAGCTGAGCACATTGCAACAAATATGTGAACAACACCCCCACCACTCAGAAAAGGTGACCTTCACTTTCCATTTTATTTCCAATACTTTGGACTCTTTCATCTTGATGCCTGGTCTGGTTGAGAGGCCTATGTCTTCTAGCGAATCAGACAGAATCCCATTAATGGGCGGGGTGACAGCTGTCAGCCGCTGGAGGGTCCTTCAGACCCTGCTTATACTCTTCATATACCTACTGTCTCTCTGCATTCTGGTTCAAAACAGTTTTCCTCTTGTGTACAAAGGTTTACCAGCAGGGACTTTGAGGCAGATTCTTTTTTCATCCATCTCCTGTTACACACTGGTGTAAGTTTATTAGTTTATTTGTATTTTATGGCACTTTTAACGTTGCATCCTTCTCTACAAAGCCTTTGGGCACAGTGTCTTGTGAAATGACATAAACTAATTTTTTTTTAATAAACCAATTTTTAAAGTTTGGAATCAAAACTTTCATCAGAACTATATTATTTGGGATCTTCTAGCTTAAAAAGGTAGCATTTACTTTATCACATTAAGAATTGAAGGATTGAAAAAGTGAAAAATAAAAAATCTTTCTTTTTTATTTATGTATTAATAAATAGCAGGACTTTCATATTTGTATTCTGTTCATTAGACTGAACTTGGTCATTCTTGGTATTTTTTTCCATGTCTTCTGGCATTTTTTTTTTTTTAGTAGCCCAGGGCACCATCTTCCATCTCAAATCAACAAGAAGGGCATCATTGGTTTTTTGACCAATTCAGAGAGGGCAGGAGGAGTCCTTCAAACGTCTCTAAAATATAGAAACAGCAGAGTGAGGAGAGAAATCAACTTCTGAGCTGGATCACTTACTTGCCAATTCCCCTTTCACCTCTTGGCTGGTACATTCTTTATATACCAGGCAGGGAAGTTGGGGAGCACTAGTGAAGACCTAGGAGAAAACAGGCTCTTATGCTGCCAACTGCTTCTACCTTAAAACATTTTCAGTCTTGTACTTAGATCTTGCCTTTTGATCTAAAACACTAAGTATTTGTATCTTTATCTAGCCTTATAACTTTAGGACAAACAGACATTCCAAGGCTCAAATTTTGAAGTGGTGAATCTCAAGGCTAGAAAAAAACAAAAGCCCTCTCAGAAAAAAAATTTAATATTCATATTTTGGCACATACTGAGGAAGAAACTGCAGCACAGAGCAACTAGTAACATTGTGTTTGTGGAGTAGGATTCAGAAGGACAGCTCTCTGAATTCAGTCTCAATCTCGAGCTGTTCAGATGATAAGGCACTGCCTCTGCTGTCATTCCAGCCATCATCTGGCCTCAGCTGCATTTCTAAAGTGAAAAGCTTGGACCAGATGAATTCCAAGGCTCTTTATAGTTCTAAATGTTTCCTTTCTGTTGAATAACTTCAGCTCTCCCTGAGGGAGAGAAATAGTTGTATTCTTGCCCTCAGGTAAGCTTTACCCTAAGAAAGTACATGAATGTAGATCACGCAGTAAGTTGCAGAGACCTGAGCCTTGGTTGTAACAGAAAAAATTTTCTGTTTATTAAAAAATCAATGGCAATCAAATAGGACTTATAGCTATGAGTAGAGTTTCAGAGAATTTCATGATCATATGAAAGATATTTACTATTCTTTTTATCCCTAAGTCTTGGTAACTCACATACCCAAGAACTATTTTATGAAATTATTAAATTAAATGAGATTAATTCATTTACAATTATTTCTAATAATTTTATATGTCAGTTGGTATGGAATCTAATTACTATTCGGCTTTACTTTACTATCACGATCTGTGTACTTGGCATTATAACCTTCTTAATATTGGCATTAACTTTGACTTTTCTCAGTTGATTACTTCCTAAAGAGTGTGATCTTTGAATTATTTTCGAGTATCTAATACTGAAGCTCAAGTTGTTTGCTAGCCTCCATTTTAACAGCACGATTTACACCTGGCCACTTTCTGCCAGTTTGAGTTAGTTTCAGGCAATGAAATGTGAAAACTCTGATTTACTACATAGCCTAGTCTAGAACAGACCTGCCACTGTTTGGGGAGAAACCCCAATTCAAAATTTTTCCCAATTGATTCTGAAACTTGAACTGCAGTGACATTTATCAAAGAGATTAGAAATGGCTCAGGTGCATTCCCCAAGATAGAGGACTCTGCTAGGACATGACAGTGCTCTTCATCCAGCATGTAGAATAAGGATAGTTGATCACTACTGGTACATTCATCTTTTTTACTAGGGATAAACAAAAACAACTAGGCTTTTTTAGAAAAGACTGCTTCTCCCATGTTTTTATAACTATTTAATTTTATATTTAGGAATTTACTAAGCATTCCTCAATTAGTCAAGATTTTATCAATCAGCTAAAATGATAGATATACCTGGTATGCCCAAACCCATTAGAGCAGCCGCTTACATAAATTTAATTCAGAAGTAAAAGCAGAGAAGTGTATATTTGAGTTAAGGAATAAACCAATGATTCCAGTGTTGTAAAGGCCAATTTATCTCAGAAAAGAAAACAATGAAATTCAAATTTTAGTGGGACAGCTTATTTATTTATTTATCATTTACCTATTTTGATTTTGGACAAAAATTACAATAGAGTTAGTGGACAAATATGAATTCATAGGACAAACAAATAAAAGGTAACAGCTATTTTAGGATAACAATGAACAATGTGAAAGAAAGATAGAAAAAAAACTGACATTATTAATTTAGCTGAAGCATCATCAGAAAGCTAACTATTGAGTAAATGCCAGAAGAATGATTAAACACACTGGACAATTAGCACCAGAACCTACAAAACGGTTTGCTTGAGGTTAAGTCCTGAAAGATCTGTCTCTAACATCTTAAATACTTAACCTCCCTCATCAGCAGGGTTTATATGTTAATATTTTCAGCATAAAGCTTCCTTGTAGAGAAAAAAAGAAAAGTCATATTTGCTGACTGCCTGCTATGTGGAACTGTTTGTTGAGGCTGAGTGACTTGGTCTTACTCCCAGATCTATCAACAATACCACACGCTAGAGCCCAGAAGTCACAATTCCAGCTATTTCCAGGAGGGGATTCAAAAATAAGATTAAAGCTTTCTATATCTCCAGAATCCTATAAGGAAACATTTTCTAATCTCATGTAGACTAGGGGTCAGCAAACTTTTTTTTCCAAAAGTCTAGATGATAAATATTTAGGCTTTGGAGGTCTCCATGTTCTCAATCACACCTCCTCACCTCCCTTACTACAACTATGCACAACCCGTAAATAAATGGGAGTCATTGTGTTCCAGGAAAGCTATTTTGCAGAACAGGCAGTGGACTGGGCTTGACTTATGAGTTACAGTTTGCCAACTCTTGACATAGGCCTTTGGTAGATCTAAGCATGATTATTGGGACTTTAATCAGTTTTCTCATTGGCATGATCCTTCTTTTTTTATTTATTTTAGATTAATATGTGGGTACAAATGATTAATTTACATTGCTGGCATTTCTAAGGTAAAGTTCAAGTTGTAGTTGAGCCTTCACCCGGAGTTGTGCTGTATACCCTTATCCTGTGCACATTAGGTGAGAGCTCACCAAGCACCTTCCTTCCTCTCCCTCTACTCCCCTTCCCCCCACTTGAATATACTTGTGCTTTTCTCTCCTGTGGGTGTGTGATTTTTCTGAAGTGAAGGACAATAATAGAAAATGACTGCTAAATAAGAAATTTTAAAAAGAATAATGAAATAGTAGTGTCCTAAGCTTTGTAACAGGAGAGCAGGTAGGCCACAGACTCCTGATTTTTACAACACGCTACTCATATTCTTCCTTCTTCTACTTCAATGTGGAATCTGAGAAGTACATATTCTTGTGTCTAAACTAGAACATTTAAAAAACTTTAAAAAAAAAAAACAAGAAAACTCTTCATGATATGCCTTCTTAAAAGTGAACGAAGAGTTATTTTTCTTGGTTAGACTTGGTTAGACTTTAATATGAAAATGCTCTGGTACAAAAGGCAGAGTGCTTCCCGAGAGAACCCTGTGAGCAGTGACTGCCAGAACAGCCCCTATGCAGGAGATGCTATCAATCCTCACTAAGCTGGTGGAGAGGAAGATTGAGAGTGTGTCTGTGAGGCTAAGTCAAATACATGAGCTGGAATGGATCACAAATCTTGTGATGATAGAAGTAGAAAATGTTAACTTCACACATTATTAGAAAATGGCACATAAAATACCATCTTAATGAAAACTGATTTCTTATCATGGAGAAGATAAAAACAATTGGAGAATACCAAGGCTCATTTCATATTCAGAGAACCAGTGGAGGGCAAAAGAGAAGATGAATAACTAGAAAGAATGTGAACAGTCCAATTGTCCACGATGCCTGACCACAAGGCCTAGTCCATAAAGATACAGGGGAACCCAAAGGTGAAAAACAAAGTGAAACCCCATTTAGTATTTGTCTACTAAATACCAGGCACCAGTGAAATGTTTTAAATTTGTTACCTCATTTGATCCCTTCCTTGATCCTTGTAAGTAGCAGGTATCATTACTGACAAGGGAAAAGGAACAGAAATGCTAATTAATTGTCCAAGATCACTTTGGTAGAACCAAGGTTTGGTTCTAATGTATTTGGATCTTTTTCAAACTGGACATGCTGAGGAAAAAAACAAAAGTTACCATCTCAAACCTTTATAAAAGTCCAAAATAATTAATGAGATGATTAAGTCACATTTTTTATTATAGTCAGAAATATTGGTTACTACTAAAATGTTAGCACATCATACTGAGATACTCTTTTGGATATGAGGAAGATATTTACAACATCTTTGTCAGGAATAGAACATATCTTTTAGCTTAATAGAGAACCTAATAGATAGGTGTCCACATTTGGAATGCAAATATTAAAAATAATTTTCTGAAAACTGTGAGCTAATTTTTAAAAAGGGGTTTAAAAATGTTCTATCCTGCTGTTAAAACAGTTACAAAGGCATTATTCACCCTCTGGATAGTTTTGTGCTATATCCATAGAGAACTGAACAAAAAACTTATCCTTCAATACCTAGGGAATGGGTTTTTCATTTCTATATATTACATCTCTCATCTCTGTTTGACATTTTAACTGGTAGACTAAGATAAGAATATATTATATTGAGAGGGAGGGGTAAGATGACCAACAGAAAGCAACTTCCCACACAGGCTCCTGACCAAAAGGAAAGATACCCTTCAGAAACTGCCCAATTGAGCTGAAGACTGAGAGCCCAGCCGAGAGAGAGAGAGAGAAGTGATGGCCGAAGGTCACCTCTGAGGCAAGCTGTGATGTCCAGAAACCAAGCTTCAGGCAGAAAAACTGAACTAACGTTTTCCGCCATTCTGAACTTTAAGTACCCTTTCCCCCTTACCTGACGCTCCAGAAGCCTGACCTCTGCTAAAACTGAGGGAAGAGGACTTGAGCAGTGCCCACTCTCCCTATCTGCTCGATCAGGCGGCCCACCAGGTAAGAGACTCGGGGCCCCACCGAGCCACAGCCAGCCCCCAAGCCAGGGACGCTGGCAGGACCCCCGCCAGGACTTGGCCCGCGCCACCAGCGGCCAAGAACTTTGCCAGGACTTCCGCCCTCCTGATTTGCACCCTGCTGGGCCTTAGGCCACCACCAGCAGGGGCCAGGAAGTCCACAGGGATTCTCCCATGGTGCCGATCTGTGCCCTGTGAGGCCTCAGCCCACTGCCCACTGAGACCCCTGCCCATCCATGCCCCAGGCCGCTGCCCACTGCAGCCAGGAGCTCCACTCCACCAGGACCCCCATGTAGCCTCAATTGGCACCCCACAGGGCCTTGACCCGCTGCCAGCAGCAGCCAGGAAGTCCACTGGGACTCCCGGGGTGATTTGTTCCCGGCCCAGCCTCGGCCAGCTACCTGCCAGGACCCTCGCCTGGCTCAAATCCATGCCCTAGGTCCACTGCCCACAGCGGCCAGGAACTCCACACCACCAGGACCCGTGTGGCCCCAATTGGCACCCCATCAGGCCTTGACCCACTGCCAACAGCAGCCAGGAAGGCCACTGGGACTCCCTCTCAGGGTGATCTGTGCCCTGCCCGGCCTCTACTTGCCGCCTGCCAGGACCCCAGCTTGGCTCTGATCCACACCCTCTGAGACTTAGCCCCCTGCTTGCAGTAACCAGGGACTCTGCGGGCCTTAGCTCACCGCCTGGCCTGCTGTGGCCAGGGACCCTGCTGGGACCCCCACACCAGGCCTTCACCTGCTGCCCACACCAGCCAGGGGCTCTGCCAGGAACCTGCCAGGCCTCGGTCTGCCTGCCCGGGCCAGGAACTCTGGGAGCCACAACCCGCCTCCTCCCCTACCCCCTCTGCCTCCACACCGGCCCCCCCATCTGGCCAGGAACCTAGGAGGCTGTGCAACTGTGCCCTCCCTCCGGAGCCCTCCTCCCAGCCAGAAACTGCTGGAGGCATGGGCCTCACTTTCCAAAGGCCACCGGGTGCCCCATCCCATGCCCTGCTGCTTGTTCCGGGCGTGCCACACTCTGGAGCTGCTCCTGCAGCCAGAACTCCCTGGATGGGGCAGTCCCACAGGAGCTACACGGGGTCATTTCCTACAAAGATCCTGTAACAACAGAGTGATCCTGCCGGGTCTGATCTGGGATAGACACCTCCCCAACTCTGAGGATAGTCATAGGCAACAGTGAAAAATAATCATGAGGTGGAATCAACAGAAAAACTCTGGCAATATGAATCATCAGAGTAGATCAACTCCCCCAAGGAACAACAAGGTAGATACAGCACAAGATCCCTTGCATAAGCAAATAGCTGAGATGTCAGAAGTTGAATTCAGAGTCTGGATAGCAACTAAGATCAGCACAGTAGAGGAAAAGAGAATTAGAATTTCAAGGAGTAATTCAAAAGATGACCCAAAAGATGTCTCAAGAACTGAACGAATTCAAAGACAAAATGACCAAAGATTTTGACTCATTGAAACAAGAAGTTATAGCCCTCAAAGATCTCAAAAATACAATAGAATCCCTCAGTAACAGAATGGATAAAGCAGAAGAAAGGATTTCTGACATGGAAGACAAAGCTGTGGAATGCTTTCGAACTTCCAAAGAAGAAGAAAAATGGAAGGCAAAAACAGATCATTCTCTCAGACAGCCCTGGGATAACTCGAAGAAGACCAATATTCGCCTTATAGGGATACCTGAAAATGATGAAATGGTGTCACAAGGCACAGAGTCTCTTCCTTATGAGATTATGAAAGAGAACTTTCCAGACATGCCAAGAGATTCTGAAATTCAGATAGCAGTTTCAGAACCCCAGCACGACCTGACCCAAATAAGACATCCGCCAGGCACATCATAATTAAGTTCACTAAAGTTAATGTGAAGGAGAAAATTCTGAAAGCAGCCAGACATAAGAAATCCATTACCTACAAGGGGAAGAATATTAGAATAACTGTAGATCTCTCTGATCAAACTCTCTCTTTTCATGCTAGAAGAGAATGGTCATCATCCTTTAATCTCCTAAAACAAAATAAGTTTCAACCCAGTATCCTGTGTCCAGCTAAACTGAGTTTCATTTATGATGGAGAAATTAAATACTTCAACAACATCCACATGTTGAAGAAATTTGCTATAACTAAACCAGCTCTCCAGGATATTCTCAGACTTATCCTCCACAATGACCAGCACAAACCTCCACCACAAAGGTAAACTCACCCAGAAACTATTTATCAAATTTCATCTTCCACAGTGATGAAAGGACTAAAAATGTCCACTGGACTTTCTAAAGATTTATCATTACTTTCAATTAATGTGAATGGTTTAAATTTTCCTCTAAAGAGGCATAGGTTGGCTGACTGGATACAAAAACTCAGGCCAGATATCTACTGGATACAAGAATATCACCTTTCCTTAAAAGATAAATTTAGACTCAAGGTGAAGGGGTGGTCATCTATATTCCAGGCAAATGGAAAACAGAAAAAAGCAGGTGTTGCAATCTTATTTGCAGATACAATAGGGTTTAAACCAACCAAAGTATGGAAGGATAAAGACAGATATTTCATATTTGTTAAAGGTACTAAATATGATGAGATATTAATAATTAATATTTATGGACCCAACCGGACTTCACCTCAATTTATAAAAAAAAAACTCTAATAGACATGAGTAACTTGATTTCCTCCAGCTCCATAGTAGTTGGAGATTTTAACACTCCTTTAGCAGTGTTGGATAGATCCTCCAAAAAGAAGCTAAGTAAAGAAAGTTTATATTTAAACTTAACCATTCAACAACTGGATTTAACAGACATCTACAGAACATTTTATCCTAATAAAATTGAATACACATTTTTCTCATCAGCCCGTGGAACAAAATCGATCACATCTTAGGTCAAAAGACTAATCTCAGCAAATTTAAAAGAATAGAAATTATTCCTTGCATCTTCTCTGACCATCATGGAATAAAAAGTTGAACTCAATAACAAAAAGAATCTGCATACTCATACAAAAAGATGGAAGCTAAATAACCTAATGCTGAAGGATAGATGGGTCATAGATGACTTTAAGAAGGAAATTACCAAATTTATGGAACAAAATGACAATGAAGACACGAATTATCAGAACCTCTGGGACACTTCAAAGGCAGTCCTAAGAGGGAAATTTATAGCACTCCAAGCCTTCCTCAAGAAAACAGAAAGAGAGGAAGTTAACAACTTAATGGGACATCTCAAGCAATGGGAGAAGGAAGCACATTCCAACCCCAAACCCAGCAGAAGAAAAGAAATAACCAAAATTAGAGAAGAATTAAATGAAATTGAAAACAAAAATTATACAACAGATCAATAAATCAAAAAGTTGGTTTTTTGAAAAGGTCAATAACATAGATAAACCTTTGGCTAACCTAAACAGGAAAAAAAGAGTAAAATCTCTAATTTCATCAATTAGAAATGGTAAAGATGAAATAACAACAACCCCCTCAGGAATTCAAATAATCCTTAACGAATATTACAAGAAACTTTACTCTCAGAAATATGAAAATCTGAAGGAAATCGACCAATACTTGGAAGCACACCACCTACCAAGACTTAGCCAGAATGTAGTGGAAAGGTTGAACAGGCCTATATCAAGTTCTGAAATAGCATCAACTATACAAAATCTCCCTAAAAAGAAAAGCCCAGGACCGGATGGCTTTATGTCAGAATTCTACCAAACCTTTAAAGAAGAACCAGTACCTATATTACTAAACCTCTTCTGAAATATAGAAAAAGAAGGAATACTACCCAACACATTATATGAAGCAAATATCACCTTGATCCCTAAACCCAGGAGAGATCCAACAAGAAGAGAAAACTATAGACCAATATTACCAATGAATATTGATGCAAAAATAACAAGATACTAACAAACAGAATCCAACAACACATCAAACAAATTATACACCATGACCAAGTGGGCTTTATCCTAGGGTCTCAAGGTTGGTTCAATATACGTAAATCTATAAATGTAATTCAGCACATAAACAAATTAAAAAATAAAGACCATATGATTCTCTCAGTTGATGCAGAAAAAGCTTTTGACAATATCCAGCATCCCTTCATGGTCAGAACACTTAAAAGAATTGGTACAGAAGGAACATTTCTTAAACTGATAGATGCCATCTACAGCGAACCCACAGTCAATATTGTATTGAATGGAGTTAAATTGAAACAATTCCTACTTAGTTCAGGAACCAGGCAAGGTTGCCCATTGTCTCCATTGCTCTTCAACATCGTAATCGAAGTTTTAGCCATTGCAATCAGGGAAGAAAAGGCGATCAAGGGTATCCACATTGGGTTAGAAGGGATCAAACTTTCACTCTTCGCAGATGACATGATTGTATATCTGGAAAACAGCAGGGATTGTACTACAAAACTTTTAGAAGTGATCAAGGAGTACAGGAATATCTCAGGCTACATAATCAACACCCATAAATCTGTAGCCTTTATATATAACAACAATAGCAAAGCTGAAAAAGCAGTTAAGGACTCTAATCCTTTCACAGTAGTGCCAATGAAGATGAAATATTTGGGAGTTTACTTTAAAAAGGATGTGAAAGATCTCTATAAAGAGAACTATGAAACTTTTAAGAAAAGAAATAACTGAAAATGTTAACAAATGGAAAAACATACCGTGCTCATGGCTGGGAAGAATGAACATTATTAAAATGTCTATACTACCCAAAGCAATATATAATTTTAATGCAATTCCTATTAAAGCTTCATTGTCATATTTTAAAGATCTCGAAAAAATAATAGTTTAATATGGAATCAGAAAAAAACTTCTAATAGCCAAGACATTACTCAGAAACAAAAACAAAGCAGGAGGAATCATGCTACTAGACCTGAGATTGTACTATAAATCAATAGTGATCAAAACAGCATGGTTCTGGCACAAAAACAGAGAAGTAGATGTTTGGAACAGAATAAAGAACCAAGAGATGAATCCAGCTACTTACCATCACTTGATCTTTGACAAGCCAATTAAAAACATTCAGTGGGGAAAAGACTCCCTATTTAACAAATGGTGCTGGGTGAACTGGCTGGCAACCTGTAGAAGACTAAAACTGGACCCACACCTCACCATTAACTAAGGTAGATTCTCACTGGATTAAAGATTTAAACTTAAGACATGAAACTATCAAAATATTAGAAGAAAGAGCAGGAGAAACTCTTGAAGGAAATGCCCTGGGTGAATATTTTATGAGGAGGACTCCCCAGGCAAAGCAGTATCAAAAATACACTACTGGGACCTGATCAAATTCAAAAGCTTCTGTATAGTCAAGAACATAGTAAGTATAGCAAGGAGACAGCCCTCAGAATGGGAGAAAATATTTGCAAGTTATGTCTCCGACAAAGGTTTAATAACCAGAATACACAGAAAATGCCAACATATTAGCAAGAAAAGAACAAGTGATCCCATCTCAGGGTGGGCAAAGGACTTGAAGAGAAACTTCTCTAAAGAAGACAGGTGCACAGCCTACAGACATGTGAAAAAATGCTCACCATTCTTAACCATCAGAGAAATGCAAATCAAAACTACTTTGAGATATCACCTAACTCCAGTAAGAGTAGCCCACATAACAAAATCCCAAAACCAGAGATGTTGGCATGGATGTGGAGAAAAGGGAACACTTCTCCACTGCTGGTGGGAATGCACACTAATACGCTCCTTTTGGAAGGATGTTTGGAGAGTACTTAGAGATCTAAAAATAGACCTTCCAATTGACCCTATAATTCCTTTACTAGGTATATACCCAGAAGACCAAAAACACATTTTAAATAAGACGTCTGTACCAGATGTTCATCACAGCCCAATTCGTATTGCTAAGTCATGGAAGAAGCCCAAGAATCGACCCACAAATTGACCCCCCATCGACCCCCCCATAAATAAATTAATAAATTGTGGTACATGTACACCATGGAATATCATGCAGCCTTAAGGAAAGATGGAGACTTTACCTCTTTCATGTTTACATGGATGGAACTGGAACATATTCTTCTTAGCAAAGTATCTCAAGAATTGAAGAAAAAGTATCCAATGTACTCAGTCCTACTATGAAGCTAATTTAAAGGTCTCATATGAAGGCTATAACCTAACTATAGCACAAGAATATGAGTAGGGAG